>JACXGI010006332.1:22385-42601 GCA_016801175.1 Esox masquinongy | reverse complement strand
TTCTAGCTTTAGCGTCTTTTCCCTTATTTGGCATTCTGCCAGTTTATTACCGAATTCCAAAGGGGTCTGTTCTTGCTCCCAGCTATTCTAGTGAGATAAGGATCCTGTCACCCCCTCCTCTAATGCAGTTACAATATCTCTTAGTTCTACTTAGCCTCTAGCAGACTTGCATGTTATCTTAATACTATTGCCCCACAATAATTACACAGAAAAAAATGCTTGGCTTTTTTTATTTAATTTACAAAAACATACAACATCTGTAGGCGAACTTCTAGACGACTTACCAAAACCTAACTTCGCCAGAGCATTGTTGTTACTATGGTAACTAACGCAAACTCAGCCACTGTAGCTGTCGTGTGTACACCCCCGCATTTGTCGCTTACCGTGGCCCGTATGGGCTCAAATGACTGCCAAATCTCTTGTGGATAAATAAAGCGATTTGCACACCTGTAAATCACAATCCACACCACGGTTTTGCATTTCGTAGTTGTATTTAAAGATCTATGAATGCGTGATTAAAGACTCGCAAGAGCTAACAATTTGCATCTGTACAAATTATTTTTTTTGCAAGTATTCAAAAAATATTTACACATACACGACTTTATAATTACACATACAACTCCTTATTTACGCAGACAAATCACCAAATACAAAGACAACTCGCGATTTATAGATACAACCCCTTTCACTTGAGATCTAGTTCATTTTTGATAGGGGGGTCAAAGAAAATTACTGCCATAAAGATTTGCAAGTGCGTTAGATTTGCATACTTGTATTTCCTGAGTTGTGAATATGTATTAAATAATCTGTACTTGTGAAATATTTTAGCAAATCGCTGTCTACGGATACAAATCGCTGTCTACGGATACAAATCACTATCTACGGATACAAATCGTTGTCTACGGATACAAATCACCGTCTACGGATACGAAACATTTTCTACGGATTTGCAAATCTACTGTGGCGTAAAATTAGTGCCAAATGTCAGCTGACTACAAGTGACCAATGGGAATTTAGGGGAGGGGTAAACGTTTAGTTAATAGCTAGACTTCCATGCAGCCAGCGTGGAGGACATCCTGGGTTGAAAATCATTACTGTCGTATTATATGTATGTTAGCTATCTAGATGTTTGTTACATGTAAACCAAATGAACATGACAAGACTGTGTGGACACGAGTGACGACAAAATGTTTGATACAGTAACTAGCCACAGTCCTAATGTAACTGCTTGTGTGTGTTGTTAGTATATTGTTATTGCTAAATAACAGCACAGTAACGTCATCTTGTGACGGTGAGCTGACGGACAGCTCCGTCATCTCCCGCGTTTCCCATGGATCATGAACTCACCCCGGACTCCTTCATTTGCCTTGTCTCCAATTGTCACTCACACCAGGTCCCAATTAGGTCATTAGTATGTGTTTATATGTTTCTCCTCTGCTCCCCTCATTTGTCGGTCGTTGTTCCTTGTCAACGTTTGTTTCATGTACGTGGTGAGTAGTTTTCAGTTTGTTAGGACGTTTGTTTTTCATTTAGTTCGTGTTAAGTGCTCGGTGTTATTGTTTTCATTAAATTACATACATCGACTGCCACATTGACTGCGCCTGGTTCCTTCCTCTCCGCCACTACACCATTCTTGACACATCTATGCTAAGTTAGTCTCATACCTAAACGGTAGTAATAATAAATGCTACCAGTAACGTGTATCTTGTTAGTTAATCAACATGTGCAACCCTAGCTACCAATTAATAATGTATTTATTAAATTCAGTCCATACAGTAGTTGCCTCAGATACTGATATAGCCTAAATTGACTAATTTGCCATGATTCTTGATTAGCCGATTGCTTGAGTACTGACTACATTACAGATTACTCTGTTTTCTATACTGTTGTGGATAAATCTTTTCCACTTCTCAGGTTCAAGGGTTGAGTCCACTTAATTCAAATTTCTCAATTATAAATACTCCAGGAAACCAATACTTTAATTCTAGTAGTTTATTACAAGCTTGTAGGTGACACACAAAGTACACTCATGTGCATGTTCCAAGGTATGACAAAAACACACACTTTGAGGGGCCCCTTATATTTTCTTCTAACATCTGGTCCTCATCTTAGTGCTTCAAATCCTAAGACTGTAGGACACCTAACCTAAAGAATGCCCATATTTGGGCCTGGAGCCAAAAGGAGAACAAGGATTTGCTGGCAAGAGTTCTGACGGAGAGGGGGACAAGCTATAGCTGAAGTCCCCACATTTTTAACCACGTTTCCCCAACTCCTAGACAGAGCAGTGTAACCAGCCTGTATATCATATACACAACCTACATATTAGCACATTTAATAAACCTAATTTATGCAAATAGAATATATTTATGCATCCTTAATATATATGCATAATTAATCTTCTACAGTACACCACTAGGAGATAGATGGACCAGGATAAGAAGCGTGAAGAACCGGTGCCCACTAACTGTTGATCATCCTGTAGCTGGTCTACAGGCACCGTTGGAGGTGTGACAGGCAATAATGTCCAGCAGAGCAGGTAATGATTACATGAATACTTGTGGGAATGACAAGAATGGCATCTAAGTTCTGTCTATTAGGGATGTCACAAGAACCAATACTTCAGTACCAAGTCGATGCCACTATTCTGAAAACATGAAGGTACTGGTTTTTGTACAGTACCATAGGTACCGGGGATCTAACACGTGACAGGTGGCAGCAAGTGTCGCTGCAGCTCCGCCTCAACTCATCAAAAAGAAAGACAGTAAGAGTCGTTTATGGAAGTACTTTGCGTTTGAGGCGGGTGGTTAGGGAGTAATAAATTCGCAAAAACCAGTATCCAAACGGTGCCTTCGAACATTTGAGACTAAAGGAAACACTTCCAACTAGCGAAGCACCTCAAAGACAAAACATCCAGATTTATTTAAATAATTCAAGGTGCGTGAGTTTCAATTCACGTTACATTAACAACGTATCCGAAGTGTTATCCTTGTAATATTCTTATCCTGAAATACACGTTACCATTATTTTTGTTTGAGACAGCTGGCATTGCTGCGAAGCCTATCCAACTATGTTCCATACAACGTTTGCAATGGCTAAAGGTTACCATGTTAAGGCTAACGTAATGTAACCATAGCTTGTAGTAGTAGGCTGCCGTCCTTACCGTTCAGTGTGTCATCTGTCATCAAAATATAACGTTTGCGTTTTAAATGGACTAATGGTCAGTCACCATGTCAGTAAATTTACTGTTTGCACTCTGAGTAGAGGTGTGTGTGTGTGTGTGTGTGTGTGGCCTCTGCTGTTTTCTTACAGTTATTGAGCTGATAACTGAAATCTCAATTTTCCTTTCACAGTATCAGCCAGAGGCTACATGACACTGCTATGCCGTGCAGTTCACAAGGTGGTACCTCTCACTAAACTGCTTGATGCATTTGTTGTGTTCCCTGGTCATTTCAGAGTTCTTAAGATCAAGTATGCTTTTTATGCGAAGGCAAGTAATTAGCAATTTTTAATATGCAGTATACTGGGCCTAAGCTATATACAGAAGACATTTTTTTCCGGCGAGTGGCATTGGAGACGTCTTCCAAATGTGCCGGTCTATTTGTGGGAGGAAGGGCGGTTAACATTGAGTTAACCATGAACATAACCTGCTCGGAGCAGTTTAGAGATGCAGCATACATTTCCATGGCAGCATACCTCGGGTAAAACGTATTCACCTTTCGTAGTACGAGTTAATCAGGAAGTTACACCCAATGTCACCAAGTTACTTCTGTAGTGACCTCTGTAAACCAGTTACCTCGCTTCGTATAGTATACCCTTCCGTTCTGTTTCTGTAGTTTTGTAATGTTTTAGTTTCTTTATTAAATGTCCTCCGTTACATTAAACAGTAATCGGTTAAGTAATTTTAAATGTGAATTGGTTCTCAATCAGCATACTTGTTTGAATAATGCTGAAATAAATAAATAAACCAAAAACCAGTCACCGTTATTATTGTTTCTAATATGGCCACACAATGTTTATGTTGGAATAGATATGCAGCAAAACTAGCACATAAATCACCATCCACTTGTATAAATATTTCACAATAATAACATAAGGCTGAAAATATAAATATTTCACTGTAATAAAATAAGGCTGAAAATATGCTCATTTACCTTGATGGGAGCCTGGATTAGAAGACACAAAGACTGTCTGATGATAGTTGCCCTGAATAAGCCTCCCTCAGACCACACAGTTATTATACCCTGGCATCAGGGATACAGTAATAACAAAAGTGAAAGGAAAATATCAGAGCATTCAGCATAGTTACATTCTGGGTAGTGAATTTTAACTAACAAACGGCCATACACCTTTTTCTCTTATTTCAAAATCCAACTCTCTGATGTTCACAGATAAATCCTTAATTCACAGATGTGTACATTTTGGCTACGTTTTTGTAATTTTAGTCGTTTTAGTTTCCAACAGTCTGCTGTCACTCTGGATAACAGTTCTACTGTAGTTGGACAAGGCTGTCTGACAGTGCCCATGATGGGAGTAAGAGGTGGTCAGAACATGTATTATTTCATAGAAAAAAAGCATTAACTAAAATTATTAAAACCGTAACTAAAAAAGGTTTCAAAATGAACATTGATTCCCAGTGTACCACTATCTGTACAGTTGTCTAGTCTCCTGTGGTGTACGGTGGCAAATTTATTGAACACTTCTGAACTGACTCAGAATAAATCAGCCCCTAGGTAATTCTTTGTGGAGTCAAATATAACTTTGTAACGTTAAATGGAATGTATGCCCGTTTTTTTCCTGCTAAAGCGTTTCTTCTTGATTTTAGAGGATACACTCATAAGCAATGGATCAGCTTGCTGGACGAGATTGTCTATTTTAAGTTACTGCTGTAAAGGACCACTTGTACACAACTCTTATTTTGAAAGTCTGAAGAACCACCTGGACCCTTGCTGCTAACTGGACTTTTAGTAAATAATTAGTTAAGGGAGACAGCATTCAGGGCTGTATACCACACCTGTGTCTTTGTAGTTAGGAAAGATTTTGCTTCAAGGCCTTTTCTTTAGACTAGTGAACTGAACAGAGACGTTTGTGTAATGTAATGAGAAATGTCTGTTGAGGAAGAGGGGAAGTGTATTCGACGAAGAGGCATGTCTGGCCCCACCAAATCTCCAACACACCCTTGGTGATGTTAATCAGGGGTCCTGCATAACATTTGCCCCACCTGGTGGAGAGGTGTGAAACACTGAGCACACAGTAATGTAACTAAATGCATGATACTGTGGACATTTATCTGTAGTGTTTGGATTTGCCATGTTCCCCATAAAGGGCAGAATAGGCTGATATGCGTTATTGTACTGTACGGGTTATGGATCAAACGCTACAAGAACATTGTAGAAATGATTGTCCTTGTTGCATGTCAGACAACAACTGGCGGCAACATTACATTCGATAATTTTGCATTGATTAAGTGGGACAGTTCCTGTCCTTTGTATTCATTGTGTTTAGTTATATATTTCAATATTTCAATGAAGCATGGAGAAACCCCAAAATTAGCTACTTTGGAAGCATGCGTTTCAGATATTAGGAAATGGATGACAACAAACTTCTTGCTTTTAAACTCAAGAAAAACAGAAATGCTCGTTTTAGGACCCAAGAAACAAAGAGCTTTGTTGGCAGATCTCACTGTGAACCTCAACGGCTGTATGGTTGTATCCCAAAAACTGTAAGAAACCTCGGCGTTACCCTTGACCCTGACCTCTCCTTTGATGAACATATAAAACATGTCTCAAGAGTTGCTTATTTTCATCTTCGAAACATTGCAAAAAACAGAAACTTTCTATCAAAAACTAATGCAGAAAAACGAATCCATGCTTTTAAAGTTTTATTGTTAACCTATAAAGCAATACAAGGATCTGCTCCTATTTACCTCACTGAAATGATCCAGCCATACATACCTACACGTAACCTTAAATCGCAAGATGCAGGCCTTTTAATTGTACCTAGAATTTCTAAACAAACAGCCGGAGGCAGGGCCTTCTCTCATAGAGCTCCACTACTGTAGAATGATTTGCCAATTAAGGTTAGAAATGCATACTCAGTGCAAACTTTCAAGTGTCTACTAAAGACTCATCTCTACAGCATGGTCTATGATTTAGTGTAGTTTGGCCCAGGGGCATGAAGGTGACCAGAATGGCTTGATACTGTCCACCCTTGCTGTCTTGCCAGGTGGGCTCTCATCTCCACTGGGATGCCCTCCCTCCAATGACATTTGGGGGCGGAGTCTCTGGCTTGTTGTTGTCTCTCTGTTGCACACTTGTGCAATTGGCCTGTACTCTGCTGGCAATACTCGGCCCTCATTCAGGGTGGTTCTGGTTGGTGGGGGTCCCATTGGTTGATGCTTGGCGATGTGGGTGGATTGATTTCCTGCCTGTTGGGCCCTGTCCGGGGCCTCCCCCGGATAGGACCACAGTGTCACTGGACCCCCCCTGTCTCAGCCCCAAGGTCTTACGCTGCTATATTATTGTGCTGGGGGAGTAGGGTCAGTTCTCCTTCTCCACTATAAATCCCTGTAGATCTAAGGAATGCATTTTCTAAATTTTCCCTGTCTCCTGCCGTTTTAAACTTAGGAGGACATGAGGACTTGGCCCACACCTGCGGAGTACCAGGCTTGAAAGACCCGTTGCTGTCCCGGTCCAAAGTCCTCCTGGTTGTGTTGCAGATCAAGACGATACCTGACGATTTCAGCTGCCACTGTGCTGACACCTCCCCCTCCTCGTGTTGTCCCTGTCCTTGTCCATCTGGTCGTGCTTCCGACCTGGACTAAGTTTAAATAGACTCTGGACTCAGCCCACATGCATTTATTAATTATTACAATTTGTACTCTTAATATGTTCACAAGGCACAGCCAGAAGAGGACTGGTCACCCCTCTGAGCCTGGGTCCCCTCTAGATTTCTTCCTAAATTTCGGCCTTCTTAGGCAGTTTTTCCTAGCCACTGAAATTCAACACTATTGTTGTTTGCTCCTTGGGGTTTAAGGCCGGGTGTTTTGTAAAAGCACTTTGTGACAACTGCTGATGTAAGAAGGGCTTTATAAATACATTTGATTGATTGATTGATTTGCCAAGGTCAAGTAATGTTAATGACTATTTGCGGGAGTGTTTTAGATTTGTCTGATTTTAGGATAAGTAGCCATGTCTCCAAAAAGTTATTTGAGTTTGTCCTCGTTTGAGAGACCTCCCAACACGTTGTGTTGTAATCATATTTAGGAGTCTATCGTTAACAGAAAATCCAAGCACACCTTTGGGCTATAGTGTCTTATGGTGTACTTAGTAGACTTTTAGACTAGTTGGGATGACGCTGAATTGTGTTGGTGTGTAACTATATTTTGTACTGTAACTTTATTACTTGATTGGTATAAACTGTATTAGATTATATAGATTACTATGGCACTCCTCGTTCATCTTCACACTCAAGCTCGTAAGACTACTGTTAATCATACATACATACGTAAGTCGAAATGACCAGACTTAACATCCCTGAGTTCTGGGTCTCTGAACAGTCTGGGTGGTCCCAGGGACACATGCCATTGTGGGTATCCCTGACTTCTGGGTCTAGGTTGGTCCCAGGGACACATGCCATTGTGGGCATCCCGGAGTTCTGGGTCTAGGTTCGTCCCAGGGACACATGCCATTGTGGGCATCCCGGAGTTCTTGGTCTAGGTTCGTCCCAGGGACACATGTCATTGTAGGCATCCCTGAGTTCTGGGTCTAGGTTGGTCCCAGGGACACATGCCATTGTGGGCATCCCGGAGTTCTGGGTCTAGGTTCGTCCCAGGGACACATGCCATTGTGGGCATCCCGGAGTTCTGGGTCTAGGTTCGTCCCAGGGACACATGTCATTGTAGGCATCCCTGAGTTCTGGGTCTAGGTTGGTCCCAGGGACACATGCCATTGTGGGTATCCCTGAGTTCTGGGTTTCTGACCCATCTGGATGGATCCAGAAACAGATGTCATTGTAATGTTAGGCTCGTGATGAAAGGAGTAGCTAACCTTTACTAAGAACTTCCAACATATATTGTTATTTATGATAACATTTATTTACTAACAACATGGAGTCACATTATATATTTATTTATCACTATGATTACGTTCCCTTGCACTCATTTCCCTAGCTGTCCCCTGGTAACCTTCTAAGTGGTGAACCTTTCCAACCACTCACTAATACCCTTTACTACATTTGTACATGTCAGTTAAAAAAGTCACCAGTAGATAAAATCAACACATACTCACATTTTATTTAACCCCAAATTATAAGTTAATCCTATATTTGGAAATTAAATGTCTGTGATACCAAATTACACAACTCTGTTTAAAAAGACAAGGATCAAGTTGCTTTGCACTTAATATCAAAGCCAATTCTTCAGATTTTGGACTGGAACTTAAATAATGTGAAATGTCCCTAATGTATTGAGTAAGTGAATACGTTGAATATCCACCCTGACATTTTTGTTGTCATTTAGAAGACGCTCTTATCCAGAGCAACTTACTATAAGTGCATTCCTCTTAAGATGTCTTGGAAAAACATCCGACAATCATAATGAGTACAATTTTCTTCATTGAAGCCATTAGTTGGCAAAGTCAGTGCCAGAGAAATCAAAGTTAAGAAAAATTAAGAGACCACTGCACCTTTTTCTTTCCTTTCCAAAAAAGTTGAAAAGGAAAGTTTTGAGTGAGGAACAGGTGTTCAATTTGCAGTGGTCTCATAATTTTAACCCTTCTATTCCTCACTCAAAACATTCCTTCTCAACTCTTGTTGCGGATAAATCTTTTCCACTTCTCAGGTTCGAGGGTTGAGTCCACTTAATTCTAATTTCTTAATTATAAATACTCCAGGAAACCAATACTTTAATTCTAATAGTTTATTACAAGCTTGTAGGTGATACACAGACAAAGTACACTCATGTGCACGTTCCTAGGTATGACAAAGACACACATTTTGAGGGGCCCCTTATATTTTCTTCTAACATCTGGTTCTCATCTTAGTACTTCAAATTATAGTTGTGCGATGAGGCAAATGCAAGTCCAAAAGATAATTCTGGCTGTGCAATAAAGCAACTGAAATGCAGGGATAGCAGCAACGAGGTTCCCGAGGTGGACACGTACATGTAACAACTGAAAAATGCGAGGAAAAAAACATGCGAAGGCAATTCTAAATGTGCAGTGCAGGCAAATTGAAGGTGCAAGGTGGCATGTGCAACTGAAATGCAGGGATATCAGCAATGAGGTACCTGACGTAGACACGTACCTGTAAAGAAACTGTTCCTGAGCCTGCTGGTGTGGAAACGAAGAGACCTGTACCACCTGCCTGATGGTTAGAGGGCAAACAGGTTGTGGCATGGATGTGAAGGCTCTCTGATGATGCCATGCGCCCTGTGCAGACACCGCTTGCACTGGAGATCTGCAATGGCTGGAAGCTGGGCACCAGTGATGTGCTGGGCAGTTTTCACCACCCGTTGCAGGGAGTTCTGATCAGCCACGGAGCATCGACCAAACCACACTGTGGCACAGTTCATCAGAATGCTCTTGATTGTGCAAGAGCGGTAGTTCACAAGGATCTTGGAAGACAGGTGGGCCTTCTTCAGCCTCCTCAAAAAGTACAGGCGCTGTTGCGCCTTTTTGACCAGGTTTGAGGTGTTGAGGGTCCAGGAGAGGTCCTCAGAGATGTGGACACCCAAGAATTTGAAGCTGGACACGCGACCCACCTCAGTGCCATTGATGAGAACTGTGGCGTGACTGCAGCCTTTAGACTTCCTGTAATCCACAATGAGCGCCTTGGTTTCCTTTAGGTTGCGGGTCAGGTTGTTGTCAGCGCACCATGTCACCAGGCACATGACTTCCTTATCAAAGCGACAGCAGAAAAGGTAGAAGAAAGCTTACTAAAACTAGATAATAACAACAGACATACTCAAGTGGGAAAGTGAGGCCTTCCTGGAGAACTACTCGGCAGAATGTTTTTGTTTTCAGCAAGTCTTCTGTAACAACACAGCCACTTACCAGATGGCCACTGTCAGCTACCGCTGGAAAAACACAGGCACTGAAATACTAAGGCTGAATCTCAAATCGCATACTACATACAAAGTACTACAAGTACGTACAGTTGTGCTCATAAGTTTGCATACCCTGGCAGAAATTGTGAAATTTTGGCACTGATTTTGAAAATATGACTGATCATGCAAAAAAAGCTGTCTTTTATTTAAGGATAGTGATCATATGAAGCCATTTATTATCACATAGTTGTTTGGCTCCTTTTTAAATCATAATGATAACAGAAATCACCCAAATGGCACTGATCAAAAGTTCACATACCCTTGAATGTTTGGCCTTGTTAGACACACGAGGTGACACACACAGGTGAAAATGGCAATTAAAGGTGAATTTCCCACACCTGTGGCTTTTTAAATTACAATTAATGTCTGTGTATAAATAGTCAATGAGTTTTTAGCTCTCACGTGGATGCACTGAGCAGGCTAGATACTGAGCCATGGGGAGCAGAAAAGTACTGTCAAAAGACCTGCGTAACAAGGTAATGGAACTTTATAAATATGGAAAAGGATATAAAAAGATATCCAAAGCCTTGCAAATGCCAGTCAGTACTGTTCAATCACTTATTAAGAAGTGGAAAATTCGGGTATCTCTTGATACCAAGCCAAGGTCAGATAGACCAAGAAAGATTTCAGCCAAAACTGCCAGAAGAATTGTTTGGGATAAAAAGAAAAACCCACAGGTAACCTCAGGAGAAATACAGGCTGGTCTGGAAAAAGACTGTGTGGTTGTTTCAAGGAGCAAAATGCAACAGTACTTGAACAAAAAAGAGCTGCATGGTCAAGTTGCCAGAAAGAAGCCTTTACTGCAACAATGCCACAAAAAAGTGTGGTTACAATATGCCCGACAACACCTTGACACGCCTCACAGCTTCTGCCACACTGACATTTGGAGTGACGAGACCAATATAGAGGTTTATGGTCACAACCAAGCGCTATGTTTGGAGAGTGGTCAACAAGACCTATAGTGAACAGAATACCATCCCCACTGTGAAGCATGGTGGTGGCTCACTGATGTTTTGGGGGTGTGTGAGCTCCAAAGGCACGGGGAATCTTGTGAAAATTGATGGCAAGATCAATGCAGCATTTTATCAGAAAATACTGGTAGACAATTTGCATTCTTCTGCACGAAAGCTGCACATGGGACACTCTTGGACTTTCCAGCACAACAATGACCCTAAGCACAAAGCCAAGTTGACCCTCCAGTGGTTACAGCAGAAAATGGTGAAGGTTATGGAGTGGCCATCACAGTCTATGTACTGTTTTGTATATAGTAAGCTAGTATGCCAGTATTGGGACCGATAGGGACATTATACCTTGTCAGAAAATTGCGTCACAGCAATAGATTTTGTCGCGAATTAACATCATGCCAAGTTTGAATATTTAGCTGGACACCATTAAGCATTGTGTTAAACTGACTAATGTTTCTTATGAAGTTTACTTCCACCACAGATAATGACTATGAACTGTATGGCTTTTGGCACTGGCCGTTTTAATAGCTTACAAGCCAGTAATACTAGTATTGTTCTACTTGGAAGTCATAAGAATTGAGCGATTGCTAGCGAGACTGAAGACGAACTCTACACTGCCTAAGATATTTAGTTTCATGGCACACCAATGTTTTTTCTTTCATACGTGAATGACATTTGTGCAATATCTATAAATATAGGTGATAACGGACTTTTTCATCAAGTGAACAGACGAGAGAATCGTGGAAACCCTTCCTTTACTGCGCATGCAGTTGTGATCTATATTACCCCAAAATCATGCACGAATGCGTACTTCAAAAATACACCAGAAATAGTAGACCATCCATGCACTTTTGGCACAGTATTTTCAGCGTACTATGGTTTGAGTTATAGGCTACTAATATTCTCGCATACTACATAGTATGCAAGTATGCGATTTGAGATTCAGACGATTGCTAATTGCCAGCCACAGGTGAAGAGACACACAAATTTGCAAGAGGTAGAGCCAGGGAGGCAGTTAAGGAACCAACGTTGGTGATACCTGGATAAATTAGGAAAAATACTGCAAATTGGACTGAAACTAAACCAAGTCCACAGTCACAAGTACTGAGCAATCAGCTAGTACAACAAGAATTAAATAGGCTATGTGAAAAAGATTGCACTAAATTTCAATAGGTCAAGCAAAACAATACCTGTAACAACTATTAGGATAAAGCAAAATATACTTAAATTCTTGAGAAGCTGTAGTTCTAGAAAACAGACAAAGCACTTCACTTCTCAATACCTACTGTACATTTCTCTCAAAGAAAGAAAAATCCATAATAAGTTTCCAAAACATACCTGGGAAATATTACAAAGAATTACATAAGCTAAGCAACACATTCAGGGACTATGTTATGGAAATCCCACCTGAGTTGGACAATATGGAATTTTATTTAAAAGGTCACCCCCTGCTGGATACAAAATGCAATATTAATTTGGGTACTTTTTCATTTTGAGAATAACTTTTCAGAAGAGCTCCCTTTAATGCAACTGTACATAACAGGAGTGGGCAAACTATGGCTCGGGGGCCAAATTGCGGCTCGCAAGGCCAGTCAATTAAGTCCGGTTAGATTTTGAATGAACATTGTTTTTGGGGTTGATTAACAACACTCCCACCCACTCCAAAGAATGTAATTATCATGGACCTATGAATGTTTTAGTAACTTTGAATGTAGTGATAAATTGTTGCTGACAAATTGTACATTAAAAAGGTCCCCTGTCAAACGGTCAATATCCAATTTGTCAATTAAACCGAAAAGTTCACCCTCTCCTGGCCTGTCACATCATTTCAACCGGAACCCCCTGGGTGGAATGTTCAATATCATTGGCTGATATTAACTGTCCACAGGAAGGAGTCATCAGAAGGGATTGCCTGTGAATTATATTTGTGAAAAAGATGTGCAATTTCCTAATGGAGATTATTGAAAATGGCGCTGCCTGTTCTGTTACAGATAAAATGAGAAGTACATGACAATGAATCTCTGTAGGTCTGAAGATTCTCATTCAACTATGACAATTGTTTTAAAAAATGAAGTTAAGCATATTTATTTATTTCAAATAATTTTACATGCATTTTCCACAAATGAACAACCACTAAGACCAACTATTCTGTGGGAATTTTGTGAATATCCAAAAAACTTGAACACATCACTGGAAAACAAGTCTTAAGAGTAAATAACATTAAAAGGCTTATAAAACGCCTTCAGAAGGATCCTGACGGGGTTCCTTTTCTATTCCCCGTTAACTAAGTGTCCACAGAATTCAATCCATCCCTTTTCAAGCTACTGCCAATACTTCCATCCCAGCCTCCACAGAAGAGACTGATGGATTGCTGGAGGTTTTACCACAGTATAAGTTACTATGGAGACCCAGCATATTGCAATGTGAATCACAATTAATAATAACATGGGTTACGGCTATGGTAAGACTACATTAACACACAAGGCCAGAAAAAAACAATATGAGGGCAGAAAAACTAAGACATTGAAATGAATACAAACATGAGTAACATGGATATTGGCTAAGCTTACCATATAAATAGCAATACACGTGTCATACATGTTAGCATCTAAATGAGCATGAATCAACAAAAATAACACAAAGTTTAACCATAAACTGTATTCCACTTGTCTCAGCAAAACAAAGCTTACTTGTTGAGGAGGGACGGCAAAACTAGATCCCTTATGGTGTACAATTACATTTTCCCTTATGTCTAGTTGCCTCTGAAATGTGAAAGTAAAAAAAAAAAAAGCAGCAATTTTGTATTTAAAAATTACATAACCATTTAACCTGTAGGAAAGATAAAAAACTTTGCAAATTCCCTTTGAGTATGTTTCCAATATGGGAGGCCCCCTGCAAAGACAAATGACATCAGTAATCAGTATTACATCAGGTGACCTATGTACAGAACACCATTAGATTTATAAATGTTCAGCAGTCTGGAGACATTTATTTGTATGTGACAACAATATGGAGCACGGGGTCCCACTCCACAACTTAATTTAGGGCACTAGTTGTTTCAAATGTTTTATTAGAAGCTTCTAGATAAACAATGAGGAGTGTAAACATAATTGGTGCTTCATCATTTAACATATAAATAGCCCACTACCTGTGGAAGTTAGACCATCTCGTACTGGTTAGACCATCTCGTACTGGTTGTTGGTGATGTAACGAGATAAGCAGCAGGACAAGAACACCCCAATGAGCTGTTGAGAATGTTAAACAGTTTTAATGAGTACGTGCAGGAAATAAATAAAATCACCTAGAATATGACATACTTATTTCTGATTGTCAAAATCAGGAACCTCAATGTTCTCAATCACGTACCTGGAAGAATGCAATTCCAAAAGATATGCCTGCAATAACTCCCAGATTAGACTCCATCGCAACGGTCACAAGCGAGAAGCAGCCCTGGAACAAGGTGAGCAGAAGGAAAACATCTGAACATGGTTTCTCAACAATATAGGTCTTCATAAGCCTGAACTGAGCTAACCAGAGACAGCACTCACACAGTCATTCTGTGAGACACTGATGGTGATATGGGAAAGTAAAGCTTAGACACACAGTAATTCTGTTCTCCCACCTTGTCATTAACCAAATCACGAGCCTTATCAAGGTCTTTGAGGTTCTCCGGCGAGCAAACAACGTTCTCTTTGCAGCAGCTGGCAGGTATGCCGTTTCCATCCTTAAAGTACTTTGTCGTGTTCCAGTCATAGAAGTGATTTTCTCCACAGCAGTGCAACTATATCAAAACATATTTGACAGTTATCAGCAGCAAACAACAACGACAAAGTCGAAGTCTTACTGTCTGATTTAGTGATGCAGGCAAATCTAATCACATTAAAGGTTGTTCTATTGTACATATAAGAGTTGGTTATCCAACAGCTGGAAAGCAAGACCATAATACATTCATATACAAACAGGACATACGCAGCTCTCTAATCGGAGGTCAGCTGGTGACCTCTGTGCGGTACCAGTTTTCATAGTAGCATGACTACAAACTGTCTGTTAAAATGTCCCATTTAAATGCACCTCCTCTAAACAACACTTCCTGGGAAATTTTCAAAAGGACCAGACATACGTGTAACTAAAAGGACCGGACATACGTGTAACTAAAAGGACCGGACATACGTGTAACTAAAAGGACCGGACATACGTGTAACTAAATGGACCGGACATACGTGTAACTAAAAGGACCGGACATACGTGTAACTAAAAGGACCGGACATACGTGTAACTAAAAGGACCAGACATACGAACTAAAAGGACCAGACATACGTGTAACTAAAAGGACCGGACATAACGTGTAACTAGGCTACATGTCCGTAATATCATGTAACTTACAGTTCTCTGGATGGTGTCGACCGCAACGCTTTTGGCATCAGTGGCATTGTAGTTGTTCACAGCATCTTTATAGGCGGAGCCCAACACAGCCTTTATCTGCCGTGAACAGGGGAGAACTGGGTTTAGTCTTTATCTGCCGTGAACAGGGGAGAACTGGGTTTAGTCTTTATCTGCCGTGAACAGGGGAGAACTGGGTTTAGTCTTTATCTTCCGTGAACAGAGGAGAACTGGGTTTAGTCTTTATCTTCCGTGAACAGGGGAGAACTGGGTTTAGTTTTTATCTGCCGTGAACAGGGGAGTACTGGGTTTAGTCTGCAACTAGACCCTGGAGTAATGACAGGCATGTCTTCAGTCACCACATAAAACCCTCACATATTGTTTCCTGCTCTGTATATGAGCCTACCTCAGTACGCAGGTTTTCTATTCCTTACATACTGAAAACCAGTCTTCATACCCGACACCTGGCTGTGGGAACACGACCTCTGAACTAACACCTCACCTCATGCCTGAATAAGAAGCCAGAGATGCCCGCCACAAGCTCCGCCAAGAACACCAGGACCAGGAACATGGCGTACTGCGGAAGGAGAGTGGCATGAATCAACTTACATAAAACAAAGGACATTTGAGGAGAACGTGAAACCCCAAAATGTACCGTTTCCAAGTGTAACTGACCAGTTTTAGCATCCACGGGCTCCCGCGGCACGTGGCGAAGCAACCAAACAGGCCAAAGATGACGATAATGGCTCCAGTCCCAATGAGGACATACGGTGCATTGGTGGTCTGGTCAGACGCTAGGCTGAAATAGGCTTCCAGGCTCACCTTCCCCCAAACGCCAACAGCCAGGAGGATAACACCTGTGAACTGACAGGGGGAAAAAAGCACAGAAACATGCTTCATGTCCCTAGAAAATGTTTCAGAATTTTGGTCAACCTCTGTGACAGAAACCTAAATTGTAAGGCAAAAAAACACCCCCCTAATTATATACTTTTAGCACCTAACAGTTCTATTCAGTTAAGTGTGACTGATGTCAGTGTCATTACACAGCTGAGAAAGCTTAGAGGTTGTTATGTGGCATGCCACAGATTTCTCTCACATGGAAGGCAAAGTCAACACACACACACACACACACACACACACACACACACACACACACACACACACACACACACACACACACACAAAATAATAGCCCTGGGTTTCACATTGCTAAGCTCAGCATCTGCTCTTCCATAACGCATTTCGCTTCCCTCTACCACAGCCTTTAGTAACGGAGCGAGGTCATCAGTCCATCGGGGCATGAATTGTACAAATCACCCTCCATAAAGTAATAAAAGACAGATGAATGTGTTGTCCTGAACTTTGAACCCAAAACAAAAGACACGTTCGACACTTCCCTGAAAACTGAAGCTACTGACAAATCTAATACTACACAAGTGAATGTAAACAGAATCTTTGACAATAGTAAAATGTTCAGCACAACTATATATTATTATTTATGAAGAATGTCGGCTGTGTAAGGATGTTGTTTATCAGTGACCAAATACTTCTAATAACTTGCCCTTTCCAACACTTGGATATTTGCATACAAATGTTAGAACGATCCCACAATTAAACCTTGGAAAGTAAACGTGAAAATCCTGTAATCGCGAAACAAGGACACAATGTTTCACATTTCAACATTTGTTTGTCACTAGTTTCAGACAGCATCTGCTAATGAATAGTGTAATAAAGTAACTCGAGGCGTCGATAAATATCAAACAAAAGTGTTGTCCAGCTTTCATTGAGAAATACGCCATTTGCAAGAGACGTATTTTATTTTCAATAACTCACGCGTAAGTAGACTGATGATATTCCTTCGTAAACGCCAAATGGATATTGGCGTCGCCGCTAACTTAGCCCATTGTTACCCTAGCTTGCTTGCATCAGCTATTTACGTGTAAATACTTACCCAAAAGATGAGACTGTAAGAAATAAGAAATGTCTTGAGACATGTAATCACAGGCTTCGTTTGAAGCCGTCTTGATGGGGGAGACATGGCGCAATTTTGCAGAATTTTACTGTAAAAAAAAATCCCGTTGTGGCTTAGAAGAAAAAAAAACTTCCAGTGTCCTACTCGGTCCTACTGGAAAACTTTTGTCCACAAATCACAGAATCCAAGGGGAAGGGAAGTGTCGTCACTAATCCAGATTCATTTTCCTGTGAGGAAAAAAAATTCGGATCTATACTACGTTTCCTTGCCCCAGAGGAGCTTTCCGGTGGGACAAGACTTATAACTGTAACACGACAAATAGGCTAGAAATTACACCTGCGCAAGACACAAGATATAAACCGCGTTCACGGGTAATCGGAGTTATCCGAAACCGCTTCCCACTGGAAAATGTTAGACCCACTTGAATGATGCCGGGGTTGTGATATGAAATGATATAAAGTTCATATATAGTTGCCAAAACCAATGACATTTTGGGGTTTCCGCCGCTGTCCAAAGTGTTATTTTTTTTGCTTTGGCATAATTTATATCACACGTTTCATCCCTCACATATTTTAATGAGACGCCACATGGAGAAGTGTTAAATAATAAAACTGATCAAATGTAGATATGTAGTGCAAACTGATGTTGTTACGTTGGAGAAACGCATTTAGAAGTGCAGTCCAACCTTTACAATGCACTTAATTTAATTCACTAATCAATAAGTGAATGATTAGTAGCGGGACTTCGGCATTGGGGGCACAGTCGGACTAGCCATATTCCTTCGGGCCAAAACCTCCTCAATTTTAAAAGTGCACTCAAGATCCATATCAAACCATTAAAATAGCCAAGCCCCTCCAAAACCACACCTTTAAAAAAAGAGAATCTCAAATTTCACGTCAAACCCCACATAATCTGCCATAGCCTCAGAAGTGGATCCGTTAATTTATCAATGTAACAGTCGAACTCTCTACTGCATGGTGCAAACTGAGACAATATTAACATATTAAAAATATAAACGAACCCCTCCTGATACCAACTGAAGGCGTGGCATTGATCAATAACATTCTATACATGTATCAACTGAATTTTGTATTAACAGTATCACATTGTTGATAATATCACATTGAAGCTCATACATTAAACACAGTTCATGTTCAAATTAATCAAATGTGAAACTATTGTGTGATCTTACCTATGCTAATTAGACGGATATAAAATGTATTGGGTGGTAGGCTGCAAATTTGACAACAATGGCCTTTGATTTTGGTCATGGCATACACCAATCAGCCATAACATTATGACCACTGACAGGTGAAGTGAATAACACTGATAATCTCGTTATCATGGCACCTGTCAGTGGGTGGGATATATTAGGCAGCAAGTGAACATTCTGTCCTCAAAGTGGATGTGTAAAAATGCAGTAAAAATGGGCAAGCGAAAGGATCTGAGCTACTTTGACGAGGGCCAAATTGTGATGGCTAGACGACTGGGTCAGAGCAACTCCAAAACTGCAGCCCTTGTGTTCCCGGTCTGCAGTGGTCAGTACCTATCAAAAGTGGTCCAAGGAAGGAAAAATGGTGAACCAGCAACAGGGTCATGGGCTGCCAAGGCTCATTGATGCACGTGGGGAGCGAAGGCTGGCCCGTGTGGTCCGATCCAACAGATGAGCTACTGTAGCTCAAACTGCTGAAAAAAGTTAATGCTGGTACTGATAGAAATGTGTCAGAACACACAGTGCATCGCAGTTTGTTGCGTATGGGGCTGCGTAGCCGCATACCAGTCAGGGTGCCCATGCTGACCCCTGTGACCACTGCCGAAAGCGCCTACAATGGGCACGTGAGCATCAGAACTGGACCACAGAGCAATGGAAGAAGGTGGCCTGACCTGATGAATCACGTTTCCTTTTACATCACGTGGATGGCCGGGTGCGTGTGCGTCGCTAACCTGAAGAACACATGACACCAGGATGCACTATGGGAAGGAGGCAAGCCGGCGGAGGCAGTGTGATGCTTTGGGCAATGTTCTTCTGGGAAACCTTGGGTCCTGCCATTCATGTGGATGTTACTTTGACACGTACCACCTACCTAAGCATTGTTGCAGACCACGTACACCCTTTCATGGCAACGATATTCCCTGATGGCATTGGCCTCTTTCAGCAGGATAATGCGCCCTGCCACAAAGCAAAAATGGTTCAGGAATGGTTTGCGGAACACAACAACAAGTTCAAGGTGTTGACTTGGCCTCCAAATTCCCCAGATCTCAATCCAATCAAGCATCTGTGGGATGTGCTTGTCAAACAGGTCCGATCCATGGAGGCCCCACCTCACAACTTACAGGACTTAAAGGATTTGCTGCTAACGTCTTGGTGCCAGATACCACAGTACTCCTTCAGAGGTCTAGTGGAGTCCATGCCTCGATGGGTCAGGGCTGTTTTGACGGCAAAAGGGGGACCGACACAATATTAGGCAGGTGGTTATAATGTTATGGCTGATTGGAGTATGTATGTATGCTGGACAACATGAGACAACTGTTCTGTATCTAAAAATAACAAGACTTCATTTTCTACAAACTTCCAAAGCACAATCATGCCTGATATAACCAATTCCCAACCATCCTATTTACCAAAGGTATGTGAACACCCCCCATAGTATTGATGTGTTACTGGCTGCACATGGTTATAAAAAATATAACACACAACCCTCTACTGGACAAATCTATAACCCCTCCCCACATACACACACAACCCTCAACTGGACAAATATATAACCCCTCCCCACATACACACACAACCCTCAAC
>JACXGI010006332.1:0-16748 GCA_016801175.1 Esox masquinongy | reverse complement strand
TGGACAAAATCTTGCACCTTACATATATTTTTTTAGCTATGTTTTAGTAATTCATTAATGCACAGTCTAGTATTTTTATACTCAGTCCACTGTTCTCATTTGTTTTTACTTCCCTTATTCATTTTGTATAAATTGTTGCACCAACGGCCAGAACATTCCTTGTTTGTTGTGAAACTTACTTGGCAATAAAACTCTTTCTGATTTTGATTTAGACTTCTAATTATTGTTATTGCCTAACATATGAAGGTCAATAACCTTTTGCCTCGTTTCTTCTGTCTGTTCACTAACCATTCCCATACTGACAGATTACTAATCTGAGTTTTACATGCAGATTACAATCTGAGTCATGTTTCCTCTCCCATTTCATTTTTGGTGTGTTCTTTTTGACTGATTGAGTTTTTGAATTACTAAGCCACTTTTGATTTTGCTTGCTTCGTGTCATTTTGCATTAATCATGAATTAATTTTAGTATACAAACATTATTTTGTTGGCATGGTGACACCTTCAGTACGTTTTGGTAAATAAACATTTGTTTGTTTTACACTACCGAAGTTAAGTATGCTCGTTTTTGGTTGTGATTAATTGGTTGTCTTCTCAATTAATTTTTCTCACAGCCTTTCATGCTTATCTTTGCAAATAATTGTGGTCCATATCCAGGTTGCCCAACATTGTTCCTGGAGATCTACTGTCATGCTAAACTCTAATTTAGCTCACCTGATTCAACAAATTAGCTGGATGAAAAGCCCCCCCCCAGCTGTCTCAACATTTATAAAATTAAATTGCATCAGGAACACCAAAATCTTATGACATATGACCCCATGGCCCAAAACCCCAACAGAAGTGTGCAGGTAAAGGATTAATATTAAAAATATAGACACATCTTAAACACTGCTCCGGCGAGTGTGAAATAATTCCAGCCTCAGGCTATTGGTGGAATAAGTTTGGATTACATTGCTAAATATATGCATTCCAAGCATGTCTGTCGTTGTGCTCTGGTATTAGCATTAACTTTCAAACTCTCCCCCTCACCAAGTGTAACAGTAATCCATACGTTTGTTGGGAGATTAAAATTATAATGAAATCCTCTCCTTTCCTGGGGTAGGATGCCTTTATTGGCACTTTACCTGACATTATCCAGAACCAACTGCCTTCCTGACTAGACCTTTATATCAAGTTGATTCATACCAGGTCAGACCTTTATATCAGGCTGATTCATACTAGGTTAGACCTTTATATCAGGCTGATTCATACCATGTTAGACCTTTATATAAGAGGGTTCATATGCAGAGTTGGGGAGTAATTACACAAAAACAGTAACTGTATTCCGTTACGTTACCAACTAAAATATTGTAATCGGATTACAGATACTTTTGAAAAAAATTATTACTATCTTGTGGATTGCTTCAATTGAAAAAGAATAGGTATGCGAAATAATTATGACAGGCTGCATGCTTGTTTTTTTTATTTAATGTTTTAAAAACATCATTATTTGAACTAAAATAACAATTGAGCGCCTCAGTTGTTGGGTGTGATCATCATGCGCGAAAACGTGGACGCACATAAGCAGTTACTGATGAAGCGCTAGTTTAATTGGGTAGCATGTGGCTGGAGTACCGGAGGCTGCAGTTTCAGGACCGCAATTCTAGGACCGCAGTTCCAGGACCCTCGTTATTCGCGACAGCGTCACCTATCGAATTGGATAACCATGGACCGGCGCAAGTTTAGCCAATACAAGTATGTTTTTTAACAAGATGGACGGTAATCAGGGTGTGAGTAGCTATATTGAATCACGTTTTGTTTTGTATAAAACAATGCTGGTGTCTTGAAGTGGACAAGAAAGTTAATGTCAGCTAGCTTGTTTACTGAATGTTAATCAAGCTTTGTGTCTTGAAATGAATTCGACAGCAAAGTTGATGTTAGCTAGCTAGGCCGAACTTCGCCCAAAGGCTTATAGTTTAGTTTCATAACGTTAGCTACCTTGTGAGGTTAGCTAACTAGCTGACGTTATGATACTAAAGGCTTTACTATGATAGTCTTAAAGAAGGCACTACAATCATCTGTTAACGTATGATAGCTTGCTGCAAAATGAACTTTTAGCCTATTTGTTTTGTTGTATATTAAATCCATAGTGCGATTTTGGCAAGCCCAACTCGTTGTCTCATATAAATTGTTGACTTAATGACTATGATAATTAATTAAAGCCAGGACATTAATTAAACTTCAAAAGATGATAAAAGCATGTGGATATGATCTGTCTGTCAGCTAAATCAAATCTGCAGCCTACTGTCTTCAGTGTAAATGCTTGTTCAATACTCATTGTTTTACCATTTTACTTAAGTTAAAATAGTCTTTTGGTTCTGTAATAGGCTTGGAACTAATTTATGTCTGTGAAATAATCTTACAAGGTTCAATTTGACCAATTAGGCTCTCTCCTTTTGAAGATGCATATAACCATCCAGGAAGGAAGATCCTTGCCGGATTTAAAAAGATGCACCACATGCTGCAAGGATGTCCACTGCCCGTTCTGTCACTTAACTGTGTTTCACCCAACGAAGTTGAGCAAGGTCACAGCAACATTTAGAGGGCCATTTTAACATGCAGTTTTCCATGAAGGTAAAGTTTAAAAAAAAATGTCTGTGAAGTTTCAAAGCGATGCATTAAAAGCAGCCTGAATGTTATCAACAATTCCTTGTTTATTTGCTCTGACCAGATATTTGATTCAGACACATTTAAATAATATATAGGCCTAATAATACTTGTATCATCATATGTTTTAGGATATACCATTCACAGATGTGTGTTAAATTGCTGACTGCAATGGCGTTACCACTGAATATTGAAGGGTCAGGAAAAGTCAGATGTCAATGTTTTTTTATATTTGTTTTCTTGCTTCTCTGTCTATCTCTCTGTCGCTCTCATTGAAGGATGAGGGTGGATGGAGTGATGTGGGGGGGGTGATGGATGTCGGTCTGGATGTGGTGTAGGGAGGGGTTATTGTTTTATTGTTATTGTTTGTTTTTGGTTAACATTCAAAGAATAATAATGTGTATATATAATCTTGAATCTGCCCCCAGAGTCGTCCTTGTCTTGCCTCTCCAAAATGACAAATTTCAGGTTGAGAACTAGTGACTGCAAAAGCCATAGCAAATACAATATAATATCACAATATATTTTTCCTGAGGGAACTTTGTTTGTGGCGTCAGACACATACAAAATTTTGTATGTGTACAGGTATGTACAGTATTTACAGGTATATACAAGATGATCCGCTCTACCGACATGCCCAGATTTTCCCAGATAACTTTGATTTAAATATATAATACATCACAGAATACATATGTTGCATATGTACGTTGACCGGGGAGATAACAGAACCCTGTGTGTGTAAGGAATGTAATTATCCACAGTATGAGTAGAGGATTTACACATTTAGTAGTTTTATTCCCAACAGATGTGGTTGAATGGTGTTAAAGGCACTAGAGCAATCCACAAGCCTGGCATGTGCTTTTGGTTTTTCCAGTCGGGAGTGTATATGATGAAGTAATGTAAAGGCAGCATCATCTACACTTCTACTCTTCCTGTAGGCAAACAAGTTGATCTGCCAGGTGCTGGACCGTCTCTTGTAGTTGTGAAAGTACCAGATGTTCAAAACTCTTCATCACCACTGATGTAAGAGGTACAGGCTAGAAGTCATTGGGAAGTCTGGGTCTGCTCTTTGGAACAAGGCAGATGGTAGTGGTCTTCCACAGTGCTGAACTGTATGTTCCTCCGAGGACCAGTTGAAAGGTTCACAGAAGACAGGGGCCAGTTGTTTGCAGCTGGTCTTCAGGAGCTTATTACTGATGTTATGAGGACATGATGCTTTGTTGACTTTAGCTCTTTGGTGAAGTTAAGCCCATCAGTGCTCATGTTGCAGGCTTTACATTGGTTCTCTGTAGTCCCAGACAATGTTTTGAGGCCTCTCCAGGCATCACACATCTGTCCACATTGAAATGTATTTTCCACCTTTTCTTTAGACCATTTAGCTTCCTTAATTTGCTTACTTCATTTACCTTGAATCAAATTACACTGGATCTTGACACCTATGGAATATGTACATTTGTTTCTACTGTAATGTTATTTTAAGTTCTTTAATTACCCAAGGTTTATAATTTGAACATATTTTCAAATATTATACTTTCTTTGTGGGTATAATTGTCGTCTCAAATATCATCACATATCCTGAGAAAGCCACCACAGCCTCATGAAGTGTGTCGTCACGGTTGTGAAAATCTAGGGTCCTAGAAATGCAACTGCCTCAACTCCGTCCATACAGGTAGGCCATGTGATTCTGCTTGCTTTGCATCTCAGAATATTGCATCCATTGGTTATCATTGGTTGCTGACGACATTGACTTTAGACTAAGAGTGCAGGTGTATAATCACAGTTTATTTCTATAATTTGCGTTTATTTCTATAATTTATTTCTATAGTTTAGATTCTATTTCTATAGTTTATTTCTATAATTTACTGTATAATCACAGTTTATTTCTATAATTTGAAAATCAATTGCTGGTGGCCCTAATAATCATGTTACATTCGCATGGGTAAAACGTATTTGTGTGCGGGCGTTCACGATTGCAAACGTGCGTTCACGTGCCTGTGGTTTCTGCAACGTTTTGACAATGTTGGTGGTTGAGGAGCAAAACATCACACTATTGTATTAATGTATGCGCGAAAAGCTACGGATATGTTGATTTTTATATACAACAATGTCAATACCCTTTTTGAGAAATTGCCATTTATTTTTCAGCAGTGTTTTGAAGCAATTAGAAACATGAATAAAACAAATAACAGAAAAGGTTAACACATCCTTCGATTTTGGGTTATGTTCAGATAAACAGCCAGATTCTGGAAGATCGAGGGTTATTGGATTAATTAGAACAACTGAATATCTGACAGACATTTAGCGTGTAATGTAGAGATGTAGCCCAATCATATTGAAGTAGAACACAATGGTTTAGAAACCCTTTCCAAAGGCGCTGTACAAAACCTATAAGTTAAAATGCAAATTCCGTTTTTGGCCAGCTATGTAAACTCTAACACTGGCTGATCCCGCAAAGGGTGTTCAACTGGTTATAGGCTATTCCTATTTGTTTTTTAATGCCTCTGAATATGAAAGTAATCTAAAAGTAATTCAAAAATCAGATTACGTTACTGATTTTGAGTAATCTAAAAGTTATGTTACTGATTACAAATGTGGACATTTAACCTGTAACTGTAACGGATTACATTTAAAAAGTAACCTACCCAACCCTGTTCATATGAGACTGAACGTTAATATCAGGATGGTTCATATGAGACTAAACTTTTCTATCAGGATGGTTAATATGAGACCAAGATGGTTTGTGTGCGATTAGACTTTGAGATAGTCATAGTTTATACAAGGTTAGACCATGTAGGATGTATTGAATGAGACAAGACAATTTGATTGGGATGGTTCATCCAAGACCACACCTTTAGATCACTGAAGTATTTTTCTTTGTATCTCTGTCTGACGTATTGATGTAGACAGTACTTTGATTGACTCTTGACGTTTAGATACTCAACATTTACCCCCAAAACTATTAACGTCAGTCCTTTTCATTGTTGTTGATGCTGAAAAGAATGTCATGAGTAAGCAGCATTGACGCTAATTCTGGAGAGAGATATAGAGAGGGGAAGAGAGTGAGAGAGGCTGCAGACCTGACCAGACCTGACAAGCAGAAGATTTGGAGCTGAGCTTTTATCCTCAGGAAGGCAATGCCAGCACATTTTAACTGAACTGGACTGGACTGACCACCTCTGCTGATCAGACAGGAAGTGGGTGTATAAGTGAAAGAGAAACCGAGAGAGACTAAAGAGGAAGGGAAAGAAAATGAGCGGTAGAGCCATGAGGAAGAGAGGAAAGAGGGAAGGAGGGAGTACCAGAGAAAGATTGGGAGGAGAGCCTGAGATAGAGAGGAAAACAAGAAGGACGTACAGAGGGATAGGGAGACAGGTAAAATAACATGCGTCAGCTGTTAAAAGCTTTAAACAACTCCGGGATCCATAGATAGGGAAATCATTCAGATTGCTATAGGAACTAAAATTTCCTATTCGACAAAACATAACAAAAGTAGAATACACTCTGTGAGCAGAATACTCTTAGAGACACCAAACAGACACAGATCTTACATGCTCAGTGACCACCAGCCAATTGGCCTTAGAAAACGTGAGACACCAAAAGATTTCAGATAAGGCATAACCTTGCCTTTTCTTAATTGGCTGGTTCAGACCCTGGGTGTTCCATGAGAAAAACGTAAGCCAAGCCTCCCTCTCTTTTGCAGTTGTTGTTAGGCAGCCATGTATAGCTTATTTTCCAATGGGAAATTGTGGAGGCAACAACTCCATCAGCAACTTCTTTGCCCAAGCAATGTCCCCCCACCCCCCTAGGCATGATTACCTTCCAAGTTTGGAGGTGGAGAAAAACAACATTGGCAAGTGCATTAAATGTGCTCTAGTGCATCAACTCGAGTTGGAGTGTCTTCAGCCTTAAATTCAATGTCAGCAATTTGCTGGTCATGACAGCTACAGCGGTGATGGCCTCTATTTTATAATTTAGCCAGCGACAGCCATCTTGAATTCCTCCACGAGTGCAGGTTCTCAAAGGATGTTGATAGGTAGGCCAATGTCGGAGACTCTGTGTGTAGTTTCTACGCCTTGAGACATTGACTGCCGGAGGTCTCAGCCAAGGTTTTCTGGCCCCTAGTAGACTTATCACTGGAAAAAATAGATGTGAGAACAATAGAGGTGGTATAGGAAGTGTTATTGTATGGTTTTATTACTAGTAGGTTCTATTTGATGGATAGCTATAATTTTATGCTGTGTTGCATTGAAGCTTGGCCGATAGTTACACAATAGTTCTCATGCCAATAAAGCAATTTAAATTTGAATCAAAAGAAACAGAGAAGGAGAAAGAGCCAGATGGAAAGAGAGAGAGGGAGGGAGCAAAGAAGCGAAAGAGGAAAAGAGAGGAAGAGAAAGAGGAAGACAGACATGAAGAAAGAAGTGAGACTGAAGGGGAGAGAATAAGAGGACAGGAAGGAGGTTGAGAGAGAAGGGGGGTAGTTGTAACAGCAACAGAGGTTGAGAGAGAGAAGGGGGGTAGTTGTAACAGCAACAGAGGTTGAGAGAGAAGGGGGGGTAGTTGTAACAGCAACAGAGGTTGAGAGAGAAGGGAGGCTAGTTGTAACAGCAACAGAGGTTGAGAGAGAAGGGGGGGTAGTTGTAACAGCAACAGAGGTGGAGGGGGATTTTAGTACTGCCATATTAGTAGACAAATAAAAGTGATTAACTAGCCAGTACTTAAAAACAAATAAACAATGTAGATAGTTAAATCCATAGCCCAAAACTGTGTAGACACAGGAGGCTGAAACCTGGGAGTAAATGAATACAAAAAAATTATAATTGAAGGCTCAGTGCTATAATCCTTTGAAAGAGAGTGTACATAGAACATTATTCTACATCTACCTTAAATAAGAATACCAGTAATTTTGGAGGTGACTGTTATGTCATTCCTTGCAGATATTGACATAGAAAGCAACGCATTCATAAAAAGAGCTGTATTCATGTTGTTTTCTTAACGACCTACAGGGGTGTGCTGATGTTTCACCGAGATGCCACAACAGAGCTCTAATCCTTTTTGCATTATTCATGTTATATAATGCCTGTTGAGAGACAGAGAACCGAATCTAGTTCCTCAACCAACTACTATGGGCGAATTGCAAATCTCCTTAGAGTGCTAAACACTCAGGTTCAGAAAACAAATGTTCTCGAGAAGGTGTACCGAAAGCAAAACACCAACATTCAGTCAAGTCAATACCAAAAGTGAGACTATTTAAAACCTCAAAAACATAGACTAGTCAAAAACAAAACAAAAATACAGATTAGTCAAAACAACAACACACAGACAAGTAAAAGCACAACAACATACAGATCACTTAAAAAAAAAAAAAACTAGTCAAAACAACAACATACAGACTAGTCAAACCAACAAGAATATATAGAATAGTCAAAACAACAACATACAGACTAGTCAAACCAACAAGAATACATAGAATAGTGTAAACAACAACAATTACATATAGATGCAACAGATAATTTGCAGACTAAGATAGGGCTTAAAAGTCTACAAATCTAAGTCTAAACCTCTTGTTTGTGTGTGTGTTTGTGTGCTAAAATACATCATCATAAAGGAAAGAAGTGGCATTTGTTCCTCATATTTCTTTCTCAGAAATTTAATACAGAGAAGAGAGATTCAGGCCTCATCACTCTTTCATTTTCCTGGAATGTTCTCTAGCTCCGTTCAGCCTCGGGGGGGTGGGGGGGGTTGAATTATTTATCTAACACACACAGAACTGGTAAAAAGATAAAAGGACAATGAGACAATATTCAACTCTTCCTCTTCTCCCTGCAGTGGGAGGATAGATGGACAGACAGACAGATGGAACGACAGATAGATGGACAGTTTTCTGTAGACAGAAAGTAAACCCCACCTAAGGGATAAGTAGAAAGAGGGAGGGTGAGGGAGAGAGACAATGGCTTTACAAATGACAGAGATGCCACCATAGGCAGTTTTGATTCACAAGAGCAGATTCTGAACACTTTCCAGAAAATTAGGTGGAAACGGAGCTGCACTTCTTAACATCCTGCCCAATGATTGACCGCTTTAGAGGATAACACAATAGTGCAACATAAACTCATAGCAGCAAGATTTGTGGCTAGTTGCGAAATGCTGAATCCAACGAATATTTGTGTTTATTTTCCCAAGTCATTCTTACTAGTATTATTTGTAATTGTTTTACAACAGCGTAACTTATCATATACCATTAAAAATCCTTGAAAATATGGTAATGTTTAGTTAGAATATCACATTTATTTTATTCACATTTTCACTTTTGTGATATCAACATTTTATTTATTATACCTTTCTTATATTCCACTTGCTTTGGAAAGGAAACATGTCTAGTTACCAATAAAGCCCTTTAAATTAAAATGAAATTGAGAGACAGACAGAGAAAGAGAGACAAATGGAGAGACAGGAAGCGAGAAAGACAGAGAAAAATGGAGAGACAGGAAGAGAGAAAGACAGAGAAAGAGAGAAAGATGGAGAGACAGGAAGAAAGGGAGACAGAGAGGAACAGAGAGGGACAGAGGAAGAAAAAAAGACTAACATATATAGAAAGATAGAGATACAGAGATACAAACTTCCTGGTAAAATAAAGGTAAAATAAAATAAAACAAAGAGACAGGAAAACAGAGAGGCAGAGACAGAATATTTGAGGTAGAGAAAGAGAGGTAGAGAAAGAAAGTTTGAGGTAGAGACAGAGGAAGCGGTGGAGACAGAGATAGAAAGAGAGTGGTTGAGGTAGAGAAAGAATGGGTAGAGACAGAAAGTTAGAAGTAGAGATGAGAGAAAGAAACAGAAAGGAAGAGAGTAAGAGGTAGAGACAGAGAGGCAGAGGCAGAAAGACAGCAGTAGAGAGGTAAAGAGGTAGAGGTAGAAAATGGAAGGAGGATGGTGAAGGACATTTGCATTAACAGTGTATACATATGTTTCCATTACAACCAACTTTGAATTACATTTAATTGTCAGTGAGAGTGAGAAGGACAGCGAAATAGAGAAAGGAGGAGGGGAGAACAAGAGTTTCTGTTGTGTGTTTCTGAGTAGTATTCATTAACCTGCAGATGAACTGAAATAAAAGCAGCTCATTATGAACATGAGAGAGGCAAGAAACTACTGCTGATTATCAAGGACAGATTATCACACTCACACACATGCATGTATGCACACACACACACACACACAGTCAAGATTTAAGCGTTTCTCTGGCATTATGATTACTGTGAGGAAAGTGGAAATTATGAAATAAATGCTGAAGTGGCCGTTTAAAGGTATTAGATGTACACAAAGAGGGAGGGAGAGAGAGAGAAGGAGAGAGGATGGAGGGGTGCTCAGGCAATTAAGTGATTAATAACGAGAGCCAAAGAGTGTGTGCGTCTGTGTTTGTGTCTGTGAGTGTGTGAGACATATAATTGCCGCTCAGTGCAGTTTGTCTACCAACAGAGGGCACAGGAGAGAAAGAGAGAAGGAGGGATGGAGCAGAGGAGGACAAAAAAAAGAGAGAATTGGAAGGACAGAAGGGAGGAGAGGGAGGAATGGTGGAGGAGGAGAGGAGAGAGTGACAGAGCAATTTGAAGTAGGCGACTAAAGGCTTTTGTGAAAGGCTTTCAGATCCTTAAGCTATTTTCTCCTACATCTACTCTGGCGTTCGACCTTGGTGGACTTCCCCTTTTATGACTTAGCACAGAGGGTACACACACACACACACACACACACACACACACACAAGATGTAATCTCTACAGACATCAACTTTTGTGACAGAAAGATCAGGGAAGAGTAGAAGGGGGTGGATGAAAATAGCGAAACACCTCAGAACACCAAAGAAATTGAGAAATGTACAGTACAATGTTCTTCAGGAGAGAGAGGTAGAGGGAGAGAGAGAGCAAGATATTGAGATTGACTTGAGGGAAAAACGGATGTGGAAGAGAATGAGAAGTCCAAATTAATAGAATCAACAAAAACATTTTCTAAAATTTGATTTCTAGCTTACCCTAAACAGAGAGTACACAGTTTCAGAATACTTGGCCACTGTGACTGACCCAGAATTGAGTATAACTTTGACCAAGTACAGGCTTTGGCACACCTGGCTATTGATGGCAGACAGACTAAGCGGCGCTTCCCACATGGAAAAATCATGCAAAACATATACGTGCATATATGTAGAGGATTTCTCAACATATTTTTACATATGTGCCCTGAATATGTTTATGAAATATATAACCTGCACTTCTCACAATATCATAATTGTCACGGTTTACAGAGGGAGACGGAGGCAAACGAACTATAACAAGGCGATACAAAACATAAACTGAACATGGAACGTGACATACAACACAATGACCGACCAGGACGGGGAGAAAATGGCCGAACTAAATACACAGACTAACAAGGAGAACAGAAACAGGTGGGGGCTAAACACAGGTGAAAGGAATAAACTGATTAACTGAAACGAGAACAGGAAAGACCAAACAAGGACATGACAAACCAAGGCCACACAGAAAACACGAAGCGGAATAGTCCCGTCCGGCTGGGACCGTTACAATAATACAATGCATGTCATATATTGTCACGTTGAATATTGTGTTAAAATAATGAAATTTATGAATATGCAGTACATTAAGCATTTCTCATCAACGCATCATGGAATTAAACTTCAAGACATTATTTTCTCTCAGATCATATAAAACAGCAAAAACAATTTTTTAATGTATTGTCATACTTTACATAGCTCCGTAGCTATATCATTTGATATAGCATCACACTATACACATTATAATAACAGTAATTATTGAAATGGAAGGAAGGGAGAGACAGAGAGCTTGTTTACATTACGAGATGGAAAAAACACCGGCATCGTTGATGCAAGATTGTAGCCATCAATCACGGGAGACAAGAGTGATACACGTGCGCGCAGTGCAGAAAATCTAAAATCTGGCGCACACTACCTCAGAAGGTGGCGTCTCTAGGAATACATTCCTGCAAGTTTACACAACAAAATAATCTAGCGTCTGGAGTCTTCTTCGGATATGTCCCGGAAAATGTAACGTAATGTGAACAAGCACGGAAGTAGACAGAGGGAGCAGAGGAAGAGACAGCCTAGTCTAGCTGACAGTTGATGTCCCCAAGTCTGCATTATTTATCGAAGAATGGAGCGGCGAAGGAGAGGAGAAAGGAGGAGGAAAAGGCCAGGGCCAGTTGTGGGGGGTGTGGAAGGGAGGACAAGCACTCCTCCATAATTCAAACCAACAGTAGAGGAAACATTGTTCTGGGAAGGAGAGGTTGAGGAGGAGCACAAGGAGCAGAATCGATGTAGAGGTGATGATGTGCAAGAAGAAGAGGAGTGGAGAAAATGAGGAGAACTGAAGTGAATGTAAGGAGATGAAAAGACACAAAGATGGTATACAGTATTCTTACCTTTTGTTTTTTCATTGCGTGTCTGTTTGTCTGTCTGTCTGACCCTCCATTTGTAATCAAAATTCTGTGTTGGGCTGACCAAGCTGCCAGCACTCATTTATGAGTCCAGGCTAACTGTCAGAAAAAAGAGGCCTTTTACCTCCAAGTATCAAACAGTAATTTCAGTTCTATTAAAATCTGGAGAATCAGGAGAGTCCCCTGAGAATTATAGACCTATAAGCTTAATTAATTGTGTCAGTAAAATAACAGTAAAACTCAAAGAAAAGAATAGCAAAAGCATTAACAGATATCATAAATATGGATCAAGCTGGGTTTATAAAAATAGACATTTACGAACAAATACAAGAACATGTTTTAGTTTAATACAATACGCTACAAAAACATGATGTAGACAAATCGATAATGTCTGTGGATGCCGAAAAGTCCTTCGATGGCCTTTCCTTTTCAAAACTTTAGGTGCCTTTAGCTTCCCAGTGAAAATAATACATTTTATAAGAATATTATATAACATTCAAAAGCAAAAATACATTCAACAAATAAATTATCTGGTGAGTTTTCATTAAAAAGAGGTAAAAGACAGGAATATCCTCTCTCTCTCGTTTGCATTAGCAATTGAACCGCTCACAGAAACAATCAGACAGGACCCATGGAGTCTGGTACTTGTCAATATATGTTGAATTTATTTTTTTCGATGTCTGTAAGTACAACATTAATTTTCAGTCTTGTAATGGTCAAACGTCCCCAGACTTAGACTGTGGGTTTCCCTGAGCATCCCTTGGACCTCTGAGGTAGTCAGCTAGCTGACTCAGTTTTCCCGTGCTCTGTGAGGTAGTTAGCTAGCTGACTCAGTTTTCCCGTGCTCTGTGAGGTAGTTAGCTAGCTGACTCAGTTTCCCCGTGCTCTGTGAGGTAGTTAGCTAGCTGACTCAGTTTTCCCGTGCTCTGTGAGGTAGTTAGCTAGCTGACTCAGTTTTCCCGTGCTCTGTGAGGTAGTTAGCTAGCTGACTCAGTTTTCCCGTGCTCTGTGAGGTAGTTAGCTAGCTGACTCAGTTTTCACGTGCCCTCTGAAGTAGCAAGCTGATTGAGTTTCACGTGGCCCTGTGAGGTAGTTAGCTTGGTGACTGAAACACTGTCAGGCTGAGAGAGACTGAGGTGCTGGTACTAAAACCTTGATCAAATATCGAACTGACAGTGCAATGTGCACCTGTGACAAAATGTTTAAGAAATATTAACTTGTCATGGCAATATAATGTGTATGGATGTTCTAGGCAAAATATTCCCATACCATCTACTGATTAATCTGGCGATCTGGAATGCAGGTTATGGTTTTTGTGATTTCATGTTATCCCTCATCTCCAGAGACCAGAACAGGTAGCCACCACGTGGCACTCAATGATTTCCTGCTTTCATCTAGAAGTTAAATTGTGGCGACAGGAGTTATTTTCTACCATATTTACTTTCAACAAATTGCCAGGAGCTTCATGATTTATGTTTCTGGGGGTGTATTATCCCTTTAGCCCTGGAGCAAAACAACTTGTCATTCCAAGACAAGACTCAATGCTACGCTGAATGTGTTACTGGTTACCCTGGCGCTGATGGAGTGCGACTGGATTGCCCAGTTAGCGCAACACCCCCAAGCCCTCCACCTGTCTCCACAACCCTCCCTACAGGAGCACCTCCCTCCATCCCCTCCTGTTGCTCTGTTTCAATAATCAAGTGTGTCTCCTGTAGAAATCACATTAGGACCATGCTCCGTGCTTCTCTGACAGAAGTAATCAGTTCTAACAGCGGTTCGACTGAGAAGTTTGTCGTCAATAGTTAAAGGGGAACATGAAACTTTAATGGCTCCTGGGTTTGAGGCCTCCCATGCCCTTTCATATCTCGGGACCGGGTCAATTTGGAGTCTGTGTGCACATATATTTGTGTGTGTGCATGCTCATATATTTGTATGTGTGTGTGTGTATTTGCATGTGCGTGTATGTGTGTATGTAAATATGTGTGTGTGTGTTTGCATTCCTTTGCATGAAGAATATTTATGATTTTCTTTTGAGTCAGTAACTGCCTTTCCAATAACCAGACGCCGCTCACTTCACACCAACCTATCTACGGACATCAGCGTGAGACGGTTGACAGGGCTGAGTGTTCTATGGATTAACCCGTCACAAACACACACAAACACACACACACACACACACATTTACCTAGCTATCTAAGTCGGGACATCAATGTTGATTGCTCTTAAAATAATTATATTACTACTTATCCTAACCCTATCGCTTACCCTAATCCCTAACCTAGCCCTAACGCTCACCCTAATCCCTAACCTAGCCCTAACTCTATCGCTCACCCTAATCCCTGACCTAGCCCTAACTCTAAACCTAACCACGATAATTTAAAATTTATGACAACCTACTTAACCATCAGGGTTGCAGATTAGCTTTTCTTCCCATGGGCGGCAGACTTCTACATTCCATTTTTGTTCTCTTTATTTTGCTTGCTAACTTCCACATCTCAGATTTTTATCTAACGAGCCAGCAAGATCTGACGGTTGGCCCCGCTCGCAGTCTGGTCTCTGGGACTGTGTGACCCATCTGGTTTTAACAGCATGGTCTCTGGTACTGTGTGACCCATCTGGTCCTAACAGCCTGGTCTCTGGTACTGTTAGACCCATCAGTTGGGTCGGGCATGTCCAGTTACACTGCAGACATAATGGAGTCATCTCTTTGTGTGTGTAAGTGGGAGGGGTGTTTGATTGGGTGAATGTGAATATGTGTCATTACGTGAGTGGATATACAGTGCCATCTGAAACTATTTTGGACATCTTCACCTTCTGAATATTTTGTTGTGTTATTGATTCAATTTATAATTGACTACATTTGTTTAATCACCAGTCTACACACAATATTCCATAATGACAAAGTGAAAAACTATTTTTGCCAATTTATTGAAAAGAACTGAAGGTCAATTAGCTTATGTTTACTAACACACAAAGAGCCAAATGCAGTCAGTCATTTAGTCAGGTCGTCCAGCCGTGAACAGGGTGACAATGTAGACGGCTCTGTCAAGCTGATAACCTAATTCAACGTCAGTTTATTGGAGTTTTTTTTTGTTGGAAGAATTGAATGTCACAGAGAGAATGAGTGATGAAGAGAAAGAGATGAGAAAGCAAGAGAGACACCGATCAGCCATAGCATTATGACCACTGACAGGTGAAGTGAATAACACTGATAATCTCATTATCATGGCACCTGTCAGTGTGTGGGATATATTAGGCAGCAAGTGAACATTCTGTCCACAAAGTTGATGTGTTAGAAGCAGGAAAAATGGGCAAGTGAAAGGATCTGAGCGACAAGGGCCAAATTGTGATGGCTAGACGACTGGGTCAGAGCATCTCCAAAACTGCAGCCCTTGTGGGATGTTCCCGGTCTGCAGTGGTCAGTACCTTTCAAAAGTGTTCCAAGGAAGGAAAAGCGGTGAACTGGCGACAGGGTCATGGGCGGCCAAGGCTCATTGATGCACGTGAGGAGCGAAAGCTGGCCCGTGTGGTTTGATCCAACAGACAAACTACTGTAGCTCAAATTGCTGAAAATGTTAATGCTGGTACTGTTAGAAAGGTGTCAGAACACACAGTGCATCACAGTTTGTTGCGTATGGGGCTGCGTAGCCACAGACCAGTCAGGGTGCCCATGCTGACCCCTGTCCACTGCCGAAAGTGCCTACAATGGACACGTGTGGGCATCAGAACTGGACCACGGAGCAATGGAAGAAGGTGCCCTGGTCTGATGAATCACGTTTCCTTTTACATCACGTGGATGGCCGGGTGCGTGTGTTGCTTACCTGGAGAACACATGGAACCAGGATGCACTATGGGAAGGAGGCAAGCCAGTGGAGGCAGTGTGATGCTTTGGGCAATGTTCTGCTGGGAAACCTTGGGTCCTGCCATTCATGTGGATGTTACTTTGACATGTACCACCTACCTAAGCATTGTTGCAGACCATGTGCACCCTTTCATGGCAACGGTATTCCCTGATGCCATTGGCCATGTTCAGCAGGATAATGCGCCCTGCCACAAAGTAAAAATGGTTCAGGAATGGTTTGAGGAACACAATAATGAGTTCAAGGTGTTGACATGGCCCCCAAATTCCCCAGATCTCAATCCAATCAAGCATCTGTGGGATGTACTGGACAAACAGGTCTGATCCATGGAGGCCCCACCTCGCAACTTACAGGACGTAAAGGATCTGCTGCTAACATCTTGGTGCAAGATACCACAGCACACCTTCAGAGGTCTAGTGGAGTCCATGCCTCGACCGGTCAGGGCTGTTTTGGCCGCAAAAGTGGGACCTACACAATATTAGGCAGGTGGTCATAATGTTATGGCTGATCGGTGTACATACTGTGTGAGAGAGGGAGTACATAATGAGAGAGGGAGATCTGTATATACATTAATGTCTGTGTGTGCGTGCGTGTGCCATATCTATGCAGACAAGATGGTGACCGTTCTACAGTCAATACCATGCTGTCCCATCTCCCCATGATGGGGCTTCAGTGAGCCATCAAATGAGATCTGCACCACAGAACTATTATCCTGCACTAACCTTCTCTCTCTCCCTCCTCTCCCTATATTTTCTTCTCCCCCCTCCTCCCTCCC
>JACXGI010006331.1:8599-42569 GCA_016801175.1 Esox masquinongy | reverse complement strand
TTCAACAGACATGCTGATATCTACAGGTAATCCTCTCAGGGTGTATTCAACAGACATGCTGATATCTACAGGTAATCCTCTCAGGGTGTATTCAACAGACATGCTGATATCTACAGGTAATCCTCTCAGGGTGTATTCAACAGACATGCTGATATCTACAGGTAATCCTCTCAGGGTGTATTCAACAGACATGCTGATACCTAACAGCAGGTTGAGGGGAAAACAACCCTTGGTTACCTTGGTTACTCCAGTGGTTTACAGTATGAACATGACCTCTTTCAAATGCAATTCTCTGACTAGTCAATTACAAAACTAAATGTAAACACATTTTTAGGGCTTCCCTCATGCCTGTTTTCATGACAGTGCTAACATTGTAACCATGTTTGTGATTTTCACACACAGCTATGTGTACTTTGACACCAGGTCCCAACAATTCTTTCTTTTCAGTTTGTGAGCATGATTAGCCAAAGCTGACAGTGCAATATATTCTAGTCCATTGTTGTTGCAATGATTCAATTAGTTGGAGAACACTTGTACAGACAACATATGGTAAGTCTTGCTGAATTACAACAGGTATTGTAAATGACAATATCATATGACTGAACAGGTAATGTACATAACAGTATCATATGTGTAATTATTCTAGTGCTGCTGCTCACCTGCAGACACTTATAGGACTTAAGCTCACTGAGGTTCTCCTCCAGGAAGAGCAGGTACACGCTGAGGTCGTTGTAAAAGGGGGTGTGCAGGTCCAGAGCTCCGAAGGCTGGCAGCATCTCGTAGGGCCGGAGAAAGCGGGAGCTCTGGCGGGCGGGGCCCAGGGAAGTGAACACCACCAGGGGAACCAGCAGGATGTACACTCCCAGGTTGATGTAACTGAGCAGCCTGAACACCCCCACTGCCACCAGCTTACACTGCACCTCGGCCGGCACCGCGCTGTCGTTCCTCAGAACCCCGGTCCGCACGGCACAGACAAACTCATCTGTGATGGAGGCCAAGCGGATGTAGTAGCCCAGATAGAGGCAGGCCAGCAGCAGGGTGAGCAGAGTCAACACCCGACATGCCAGGTACTTCACCACCAGCCAGCGGGAGAACCGTTTGGTTTTCAGGTACTGCTCCACCAGGGGATATTTAAAGCAGCCTTCCGTCAGGTCTAGGACACTGACAACACACCAGATAGTAGAGATATATAGAAAAAACCACGGGGAGTCTAGGTTCAGATAGTAGAGTTGTATAGAAAACACACCACGGGGAGTTTAGATTCAGATAGTAGAGATGTATAGAATACACACCACGGGGAGTTTAGGTTCAGATAGTAGAGATGTATAGAAAACACACCATGGGGAGTTTAGATTCAGATAGTAGAGATGTATAAAAAACACACCACAGGGAGTTTAGGTTCAGATAGTAGAGATGTATAGAAAAAACACCATGGGGAGTTTAGATTCAGATAGTAGAGATGTATAAAAAACACACCACGGGGAGTTTAGGTTCAGATAGTAGAGTTGTATAGAAAACACACCACGGGGAGTTTAGTTTCAGATAGTAGAGATGTATAGAAAACACACCCCGGGGAGTTTAGGTTCAGATAGTAGCGATGTATAGAAAACACACCACAGGGAATTTAGGTTCAGATAGTAGAGTTGTATAGAAAACACACCAAAGGGAGTTTAATTTCAGATAGTAGAGATATATAGAAAACACACCACGGGGGAGTTTAGGTTTAGATAGTAGAGATGTATAGAAAACACACCACGGGGAGTTTAGGTTCAGATAGTAGAGATGCATAGAAAACACCATGGGGAGTTTAGGTTCAGATAGTAGAGATGTATAGAAAATGGGGTCGGCACTCACATGATGCAGTTGAGTTCAATATATTTTTTGTATTTTAAGCAATATCTCTCAGCTGACAATCATGAACATAATTTCAGGGTGGTGGTACATACCATATATGTACAAATATAAAAGAGAATTTAATGGATTAGTGTTCCAATGAACAGCTCTGTCCGTAATCACAGTTCAGATGGAGATAACTAAGTTGAATTCACCATGGTCTCCCATGTTTTTCTTTTGTGCTCTCTCGCCGCCATTCCCAATTATGGGAAATTTTTTGCGTTTCATCTCATGATAAATTCACAGGATATCACATACAAAGAACATCAGCTGAGCCCATTTCGGCTCATGCGATTCCTGTCGCTATATGAATTGAAAAGTTAATCTACAGTACCTTTTTGTAAGTGTTATATAATTGAAATGTTGTCCCGAAATTTCTAATAGCTGTGAAGAGGAGTACAGCTAGGTGCGATCATGTCCTAGTGCAGTGTTTACCTGGGGGACTGGTCAGAGACATCTTTGGTGCCTATAGATGAGGCCAGGTTCTTGGTCAGTCTGATGGCTCTGTTATAGGAGCGGTCCAGCTCTTCCATGATGAAGTTCAGGTCAGAGGAGAGGTGGGGCGCGGCTGTGAAACGCCAAAATAGAGCAGGGATGTACATGAGGATGGCCACCAACAGGAGTATGTAGGGGAAGAACTGGAAAAGAAAGAGGGTGAGAGAGGAAAGTTAAAAAAAAGACATTACTTCTTTTGAAATGAGGACCAGGATGTTGACCAGTCCACATAAACTGACCGTGGAACATACAGAAGGCTGGGGTACAGTATGGCACATTGGTGTGACCCACATAAGGCCTGTGGGAGCTCCCTTGTGAAAGAACAAGTAAACCAAACTAAAACACCTGGACCCATGCATAACCTTCCAAGAAAATCTCACCCGAATTTAGATGCAAATTCTCTTTTTGCCTGGCGTTGATTATAATTTCTTGACAGCAGGGAGAGATTGTTACATCTCTCCAGAATAATAATAAGATCATCCAGAATAATAATAGTAAGAGATCAGTCTCACAGTGATTGGCTCTCCCTTGGTCTCTGAACACTGTCTCACATTATTACACTACATCATGACTGTATACACTGAATCCACACATTCTACCTCTGTCCCATATTTATACCGGTCTGCCATAAGTCAGCACTTTTGCATGGGGAAAGGAGGATATATACCTTGTGCAGCCATAAGGGGGCCCCTTCGACTCCATCAACACTGGGTTGTTGCTCTTGTACTGCCGCCCAGCAGAAGGAGTCAACATAAGCCGCCTGTCGCCACGAGAAATTTGTAGGGGCAAAACAGCTGATCTGAGTACCTACATTCAGACAAAAAAGGATTGGTGAATGTTAGAATTGCCCACTTGAGAGTGGAAAGAGTCTTTATGCTGCTCTTTGGCCATATCCCTAGTGTAACTAGACTAGTAATGCTGGTATTTGACCATAACACCAGTGTAACTAGACTAGTAATGCTGGTATTTGGCCATAACACCAGTGTAACTAGACTAGTAATGCTGGTCTTTGACCATAACACCAGTGTAACTAGAATAGTAATGCTGGGCTTTGACCATAACACCAGTGTAATTAGACTAGTATTGCTGGGCTTTAACCATAACACCAGTGTAACTAGACTAGTAATGCTGGGCTTTGACCATAACACCAGTGTAACTAGAATAGTAATGCTGGGCTTTGACCATAACACCAGTGTAACTAGACTTGTAATGCTGGTCATTAACCATAACACCAGTGTAACTAGACTTGTAATGCTGGTCTTTGACCATAACACCAGTGTAACTAGACTAGTAATGCTGGGCTTTAACCATAACACCAGTATAACTAGAATATTAATGCTGGGCTTTGACCATAACACCAGTGTAACTAAAATAGTAATGCTGGGCTTTGACCATAACACCAGTGCAACTAGACTAGTAATGCTGGTCTTTGACCATAACACCAGTGTAACTACACTAGTTATGCTGGTATATGATCATAACACCAGCTTAACTAAACAAGTAATTCATATAACTGAAATGTTTTTATTCTAGTTAATAAGTATGTTATACAGGTTATTACACATACACAGTATATTTGGATTACACATTCACAAGTGTAAACCAATTAGATGAGATATGTTGCTGAGATGGCCTATTAAAGCACGCACGCACGCACGGCAAGCCATGTGTATAATACATGATTTGTCTGCATCGGAATAGAGAACAAGGGTGATACCACACTGCCAATTGAGAAACATAACTTAGCATTTAACTTTAAATGTTACATTTTTTTTCCAGGGATGTGATGTTTTATTATTTTTTTGCTGCAATAAAAGCCACGCTGCAGTAGTGCATGTGCACCAGCAGTTACTACTGGACCAACCTAAGCCGCTAAGCACTAAGCTTTCAAAAAATGCCCATGTATTTTATAATTCTGTAATTTATTTATACCATTAACCGTTTCCTATCTATTAAAGTTCTATTCAGTTACTCTATTCGGTATAAACACAGTTACCCTATCGTGAAAGAGTAAAAGACAGAAGCAGAGCTCGGCGAGGTTGTTGAGTCATTATTATCAGAACAACAATGCAACTGTTGCTTAGGCAGGCGGCGCTGTAGGGCCACCTCCCAACACACTAGACAATACAAGATCATAATTTAAAACCGCATATTTGAGGGTCAAGCAACTCATTTAGTCTTAATGACATGACGGAATATTCCAATACTGTGCTGAGCATTCCGGCGCGAAACAAAAACGATGTTTCTTTTACAGACGTGGTCTTAACGGAAGTTAAGGGTAATAGAGCAGACAAAAAACAAACCAGGGACGTGTTTACGTGTTTATTTAATGCGAATTCAAGAATCCATTTGTTTTTGTCTTAGCTCTTAAAAATATGTAGACATTTTTTTATTAATTTATGATGTTTGACTGTAATGGACCTTTCGTAATTAAAAATATAAAGATAGCGTTTGTGCACCATTACAAACCGCTAGTCTGCTCTTCTATTTAGTACACGCCTGTTATTATTATATTATCAGTGTCTGTTTGAGACAATGTTGATTAAATTTGATATATTTTAACATGTTTGCGTGTGTTCTGAGGGGTCTACCATACATTCAACTCACCTACTGACACTTCCTGGGCGAACGCGAGGGAGATGAGTAACAAAGGAAGACCAACCGCGATAAAAGTAACTATTTTGTCTACGGCCAGCTCCAGACGCAACCCTTTGTACTTAGATTCGGTTGGATCCTTCAATAAAAAGTCAGAAAAAACGTATTCTGTAGCAACGTGTGCAATCGCCATGATTCAACGTAAAAGGAGCAGTGTCCAACCAATTGAAAGGGGATGTCCAGTTAAAATGGATGAATCATACAAAAAACAAACCGGTTTCGAAGTTCTTAATTTTTTGCTTTGTGAACGATCTCGAGCGACTACGCTGTCTTGTAATTAATACAAATGTTTCTTAGCCGAAAGTGCATAACGCCTGTGATCTAGACGTCCACATATTGGCATAATGTCCAGTAGGCAAAGAAGCCATCGACACGTGACCGTTCGCAACGCACAGCTATGACACATACCAGTGGAAGAGCGTTTACAGACCATTGTCTACGGCCAATGCCCCGTGGCACCCAAGGCCACCAAATGAGTTACAGAAACAAGATGATGAAAATAATGCATGGCCTTGCGTTTAATACTGAATAGTGAATGGTGTTTTCCCCCACTGATTCAAGCGTAGCCAATACCATGAATTCTGTCTTGGAAAATCTCAGTCAATGGAGATCAACTCCGTGATATAGACTGATGACTTGGGGCACAAATTAGCACATACATTACATTGTACGCAATTTCCAGGGACACTTTTTGCCACCACTTTCACAGCCAGTGGCCAAGGCACACAAACTGAATCTTAAAAATAATTTGATTTTGAATGTCATTCTTCTCATAATACATTCTACTGGCCTGCCTTAAGACTGATAAGACCTTATGTGAGATACTGTAGCAATAACAAAAAAACAAGAGCCTTGACAACTCCCAAACACAATGTCTTTGATCTGTATCCAGTCTCAACCCCCTGTCCACCCTCTTTCCCGCATTCTGGATCATAAATGCTAACCTGTGTTTTTCTTGTAGTTTTGATTAATCATCTTTATACAGTAGTGGGGCCCATAAAGGGTAGCATTCTTTTCATGAATAATGTTTGGGAGCCTATGTCAAATCTATGTAACACTGTTCAATAATATTAACCTTTCCCTTATCTATAATATTCTATACTACTACCAATATTGCTGCTAGTTTACACTACTCTTTTTCAACTGCTGCTATGTACAGTGTTATGTACATTATTGCTTTATCTTCTTGCTATATTTTTGCTGTGTATACATTTTTCTTCTTAAATTCTCACGACGTAGTTTTAGTGTGCTATGCCGACATTCATAAGCTTATTGCACTAATATGTACCTATAATATTCAACTTTACCAATTGCTGCTAGTTCACACAGTTATGTATATTACTGCCACATTTGCCATATCTAAATGTTCAATAATACTACCCAGATTGCTGCTAGTTTACAGTGTTAGGGTTTACATCCTACTTACAGAGGCTTTATTAAAGTAGGTCACATAGTCTTTTTTTTACCACTCTCACCTGGTTAAATGATCGCTTTGAATAATAATAAATGAAAATTTAGTATAGTAAACACTTCCACCTATTGTTTTGAAATTAGCACAGCCTAGCTATTTTTCACATCATGGTGTCAATAAACTGACAAACACATAGTACGGAGATGGTATGTTTATGAAACTGCATAATGCGATGGGCTAAAAGACAATTTCCACCAATATTTTGTAGTTCAATGTACAACCCCATTTCCAAAAAAGTTGGGACTCTGTGAAAAATGCAAATAACAAGAATACAATGATTTGCAAATCATTTATCCCTATATTTAATTGAAAATAGTACACAGACAATATATCAAATGTTGTCTTTGTACTATTACATACCCAAAAATAATTTTTTTGGGGTATGTAATAGTACATACCCAAAAATAGTAAAGCACAAAAAAAAATAGTAAAGCACATTTTGAATTTTGGGGCATGTTTACCACTGTGTTGCATCACCTCTTCTTTTAACAATACTCTGTAAACGTTTGAGGAGGAGACCAATTGCTGTGGTATTGAAAGTGAAATATATTCCCATTTTTGCTTGATATAGGATTTCAGCTGCTCAACAGATTGGGGTCTCCTTTGTCGCATTTTTTATTTCATAATGCGCCAAATGTTTTCAATTGGTGACAGGTCTGGACTGCAGGCAGGACAGTTTAGCACTCGGACTCTTTTACTACAGAGTCTTGCTGAAATAAGCAAAGCCTTCCCTGAAAAAGACATAGTCTGGATGGCAGCATATGTTGCTCCAAAACCTGTATATATTGTTCAGCATTAATGGTGCCTTCACAGATGAGCAAGTCACCCATGCCATGTGCGCTAATGCAGCCCCATACCATCATGGATTCTGGCTTTTGAACTGTGCGCTAATAAGAAGCCAAATGGTCCCTCTCCTCTTTAGTCCGGAGGACGCGGCATCCATAAATCCCAAAAATAATTTAATATTTTGATTTGTCAGACTACAGGACAGTTTTCCACTTTGCCTCAATCCATCTTAAATGAGCTTGGGCCCAGAGAAGGCGACGGTTCTGGATCTTGTTTATTTATGGTTTCTTTGCATGGTAAAGTTTTAACTTGCATTTTGGATGCAGTGATGTACTGTGTTCACAGACAGTGGGTTTTGGAAGTGTTCCTGAGCCCATGCAATTATTTCCACTACATAGTTGTGTCTGTTTTTAATGCAGACAGTGCTGCCTGAGGCCCTGAAGATCACGACCATCCAATATTGGTTTTCGGCCTTGTCCCTTGCATACAGAAATTTCTCCAGATTCTCTGAATCTTTTACTTTTGACAGACTCATCCTCTCTGGAATGATCTTTTAATACCCAATCATGTTACTGACCTGTTGCAAATTAACCTGATAAGTTGTGAGATGTTCCACCAGGTTTAGTTTTTTAGCATTACACAACTTTTCCTGTCTTTTGTTGTCTCTGTCCCAACTTTTGGAACAGAGGCAACAATAAAATGTCAGAAGAAACAATAAAATGTCTCAGTTTCAACATTTAATATGTTGTCTCTCTACTATTTTCTATTTAATATAGTTTAAATTATTTGCACATTGCATTCTGTTTTTATATAAATTTTCCACATAACTGTTTTGAAAACGGGGTTGTAGATGAAAAACTGAGATGATGAAGTTACATTTGATGAAGTTACAACAGAAATGTGGAATATTAGTGCCACTGTACACAAATGAAAACAGATCCATAGATGAAGATTCAACATTTCTAACACAAAAGTATTGTATTCATATGATTGTTCTACCCACACTATATTGTAGGTTTTACTAAGGTTTGCTTTTATCCATACATCGCGATGCTAGTTTGTTTTCTTTGTGGGTCATGTTAGATATTTGTGAGATGCTGCAGTGTAGTTAGAGATCATGGTACATAATCTTATTTTGACACTTATTTCCCATCATTCCAGTCAGTCATACTATCCCAGTCCTGGTAACACCATCTGGTCTCCCTCAGTAACCTACCCCAGACAGGTTTCTCGCTGTTTCCATGCTTGTTTGGGTTTCATGAGTGTATTGCATTTTACCGTATTACGTAAAAGTTTCTTTAAACCACGAGTGACCCAAGAGTGACCTTGTGTGCAAAAGTGAAATGCGTTTGTGAATTCCTAACCTCAGAAATTCTGCCAGACACAAATACACTGAGACTATTGTTGTGGATCAAGGGCATGGCTAATCCATGAGACAAGAGGCCAGCTAATAACCAATGGGCTACAGTGGCTAATAACCAGTGGGCTACAGGGAGAGAGAGTATCAGATATAATTTTTTTTGTGTATGACTTGGATAATAAAAAAAATACATTTGGAGACTGGAAAAGATGTTGAGTTTTTATTATCTCATTTGCCTATGCAGACCTCCTATGCATTAGCAACTTACATTAACAGATTAATAGTTTAAAGTACAAACATGATATTCCCTTCTACCTGCCCTGTTTCAAACGTACAGTTTACATTAACATGACATGTTAACTTTTCCATTTTTCATCGTATCAAACTTTGCGCAATGTCTTGAAGCGGGAATCATCAAAGAAAGTATATTATGATATAGTTCTTGTCTATCAGCAGAGAAGAGATTCTAATGAAACACCCAAATGTAATTATCAGAGTAAGGGAAACATCTAGGTGGATTAGCTGGCCACGCTGTTGGTTTGTTGGGGCTGGAGGTCCTGTTGCCACTGTCTTAGACAGTGTTGAATAGACTGAAGAAGTCATTGTGATGGCCCTTGGGAGTGTCCTCCAGCTCCACCCCCTCACAGAAGGAAGGCAGAGAGAACACCTCAGGTTCTTTCACCTCAGTGACCACTTGAGAATTACTGTGTGAAGAAGAGAAGTTACATTAATGTTTAAGGCTTGTAGTACACGTCAGTTAGACCCACTGATTTGTGATGCTGGCCTTCATGCAACTTCATGTGATTGTCATTCTGTGCCCAAAATGACATGCGTAGCTGTGTTCCAGTGGTAAAACCCCCAACTCCACGCACATATTCACCTCCCCACTGGAGACCAGGGTTCAAAACCCATCTCTGCCCCTCACCTCTGTCTCCACCTGTCTCCCACTGATTCACACTGTCTATTAAAAGCCTTGCAAAAAACAATTTAAATCTAATTTAGAAGAGTGACTGTCCTCTCTTCCAAAAATTAAATATAAGAATAATAAAAAGTTTCCATACATTTATTTCTCCAGAGATCAGGGTTCAGATCTCTTCAGTGACTAAAGAACATACAATGAAACTAGACTCTGAAATGCAGAACCACATCTTCGTAAATCCTCTATTCAATCAACTACTATAAAAATACAACGTTACCGGCTATCGCACTTTTCTTTTTTAAGCTGTTACAAGGTATTTTATCAATCACAAACTACTTTTTTAAACCTCCCATTTTGGCCTGGATATGTGATATTTTGTTTATACGTGCATAATCTATAAATAAAATTACTACTAATTAAGATTATTGGCCTTGCTCAAGGAGGTTTCATCGATCGTACTGCTACAATAAAGAAATGTAAAGAATACAATAAAGAAATGTAAAGTACACATTACTCACCTGAAGAGGAGTGTAATGGAGTCAGTTGAGTAGAAGGTGCTGAGTGGTAGACAGTCTCCCACAGTAGTGGACACAGAATATTGGCCTTGAGATCAGACAGACAGATGTGAATGCCACTTTCACTACAGGAACCACTGTGTTACACTATGTCGTCACCTCCAGCATTATGTTCCATTGACACAAATACCCCACTGACAGTCTGACTTCTAATGCTCATTATACACACCCTTAGTCTCTGGCACGGATCCCATCCATATGTTTACTTTAATGTTCTCCTCCTGAACAGTGTCGCTCCCCAAGAACAGCTCAACCTGATGAACTGCGCCAGCGGGCAGGTCTAGAGCATGAGCGTTAGAGTGCAGAGACATCTTCCTACAGGACTGGTTCTTCAGGTCAATGTCATAGAAGACCCCCTGAGATGGACGGCGGAGAAGCAGGACGACTCGGTTATCAAGAGGCTGCCACAGGGTGTTATGTAACAGTAATGCAACCGATATGACCTTACAAAGACCTTTTTTCTGCGCTGCCATTGGGTGGGCTCTGAAATCTTGTCAAATGTGTGTATCTCTGAGTTACCTCTTCAAACAGCATCAGATAGTCCTCCAGATGCTCGCTCTTGTTGAGGTGCATCTCACTTTCAGTGAAACGTAGCTTCTTGTCCGTTGTGTCGTAGTGGTAATGTCCAGTTGCCTTGATTTCTCCTCCATTGAGGGACATCTGTTTTAATCAAGGCAGAAAGCGAGGCATTGTCAAAGAGATACCAATTCGTATATGACGCAGTTCAGTACCGGCAAAACATTTTGCCAATGGAGTTATATTAGAAGGAAAGATCGGTGGACCTATTTCGTGCATCTCAGGTTTGGACTTGGAAGTATTACAGAAAAGCCTCAGAGTTTCCTTACGTAACCCTGGACACTGACAATGGTGGTAGGGACGAGAGAGCAACTCACCACTGTCAGGACGCCAGTCATGTTCGGTGATGCTGAAGGACATAGACAACAGTTACAGATGTCCTGACTCTGAGATCATGTGTTAAAGTCAGAAGACAGTATTGAATCGATAAAATACAACACTATTATAGAGTTTTACACATAGTATTTGAAAACATGAACTTGTACGAGGATATATCTATTAGAGGGTCCTTACTGCAGTGCTGTGGGCCGTGGGACTCTGCCAGGGTAGTGGCACCCAAACACAGCCAGATGGAGAGCGCAGCGACAGCGAAGGCCTGCATCTTCTCGTGGAGGGAGATTGAGATTGACACTCAAACTGCACAACCCAAAGAGGATGATCACGACTCCAAGTGGGTCAAGTACTGTGACAGGATGGAGAAACGCACTGGTCCTTTTATAGGGTCCAACCACTGGACAAGAAAAAGAACCTCTCCATGGGTCCATCACTCAGTGTATTTTTTTGGGACAGTGTTGTGGAAAGAGGTGGGTGGTTTAAACTAGCTGACCCTTCCACCTGGGCCCCGACAAACAACATCTGCATCAACAGGGACTCAAGGACAAGCCACATGGGGTCAATATGGAGCAATGGGCCATCTTGTCACTTGTCCTTGAGTATCCCCTCTCCTGTCAGAATGTTGTGACAGAGGACCTATGCTATACTGGTTACGGTCAACCCACTGAGTTTGAGCGCATTTTCAGCTAATAATGAAAACCATGTTTGACAGAGACCAAATTATATGAATGCTTATTGCTCTGATTTTTAACAATGACTAACTATTATTGCTACGATTTTTAACAATGACTAACTATTATCTATATCGAAATGTATTTGAGTTGATAGCCTCACCAATAAACTGTGTGGTATTGTAGAATGCGGGTAACTTTTCAAACTAGAATATCAACTGTGTAAAACATGTATCTTTGTTTTTCTTTATCTATGTGTTGGCGTTTATTGATAACCATATATTTATACTGTCATATTAACAGTGCTTACTGTGCAGTTTGTGTCCACATAGCTTTAAAAGAAGATTTAGCCGTCCTCTGGGGAACGACGGAGGGCATCCAATCCAAACACTAATGGGCCTGTTCAAATGAGGTCAGCACTGTCATCCTGCTGTCTGTCCTCTGTTGCCCTAGACTACAGCAAAATATATTAAGACATTGTATTTGTTTTTCCATTGAGAGGATGATCAAGCTCACGTTGCTGAAGAGGTTGCTTTCGGTTAAATCTTAAACTTAAGTTATTTGTAAAAAAAACAGATTAAAAAATCTGAATAATGAGATTTTACTTTGGTCTACCGCACATATCACTGCATCAGTCCTTGGACAACAAGGTATTTTAACTGGTCTATGAAAAATCATCTGACATTCATGGGTGTTGAAATACCTCTAGATTCCAAATTGCATAGAGGCCTAATAGACATGATCTAAATTGTAAAATCTACAATGTTTACACAAGATTTCACAATAGTGCAAATAAAATAGAATGCTGACCATGGCATACAGAGGGAATGCATTATGTCTTAAAAATAAGAGATCTCTTCAAACAGTTTTTCTTAGTGAGGCTTGAGTATGCAGCAGACTGAAATGGTTTAAGTACTCCCTCTGGTGGATTTACACCAAATTGTTCATCAGCACTTTGACCCTAAATTGACAGCAATAAATCAAATTCGGTTTGTTCTCTTTTTCCAAATGCATTTCTCACAATGAGAAAGTCCCTCAGAGAGGCAACAAAATAAGTATTCAAATGGATATTGACGGTCAATGCGCTTTACTGTCTTTAGGACAAATCTGTTGCAAATGACATGGCAGAGCAAGTGGGAGATGGACATAAAGGAAATGGATTGCATTTACGTAAGAACCCTTGTGCTCGAAAACTCACCAACCAATCACTGTCGACTCAACTGAACCTACATAGAGGGAATAGACAAGCATGTGCATTGTAGCCATTAATTATTGCTTTAGCCATCAAACCTCAAGACGAAATGATATGATCACATTAAACAATAATGACACTTAAAACAAAAATGTCTTTGTACACAAATTACATACAACTTGAACTCTATCTAACCATCTAATCTCACTCTAAACCTATCTGACCTTCAATCTAGCACTTCTTGCAAAGTCATTAATCTGTTTTGTACATTTTATGGCCGTAGAATGATCTTGGGATTGTACTTACAAAACAGTAGGCCAATAGAAGTTTTACAATCAACTGTCAACTGGACTATTAACAGTGTAAATCTAAGTTGCCAGGCGTTGTCTCCATAGCGTTGTCGTCTAGCTGGCTCAGAATGGAGCATGAAGATTGCCATCACTTCTACATCGGCACAGTGATGTGGTACGCTGCCAGCTTGGAGAACTATCAAACCATTATCCCAGTATAAAATGCAGAATCCGTATCTAGACGCTTGGTAAGATTCACCCTGGCCTTAGGCTGATGTCATTCCTGCTACCGACCCATTCTTTGTACCTGTCAAGCTTTACAATGACTTTAACTGAGAGTTGGGGAGCCATACCATAGACAATTAATACATAGCAGGGACTTCTGCCTTCTTTGATCAACTGAGGGGAAGCTCCACTGATACCTACAAATGACAGACTGTTAGGTTTAAGGAATGCCTTTCATGTATGACAAGGGCATCAACATTTGTCAAAAAAATATCTGGTCTGTATGTCACTTTTCCATCTGTGAATCCAAGTGAGAGTGAAATAGGAGGAAGGTCTGGGCACTGACATGACCGTACCTGACCGGAAAGATCTAGTAGCTTGGAATAAATTCGTACCTGCTCAATCACCTCCAGACATTGTTTTATGAAATGTAAAATGTTACAAAGACTGGACTTCTCAAAGACCTAGGCTGCATAGGCTCTTCCCTGATACCGCTTCCTCATTTCACAGGTGTCAATATGCTGCTGGCAGTGTACCTCTGGGATCCTCTGGGACATTCATTATTTTAGCAGTCTATGCAGCTCTGAGATCCTCTGGGATGTTGAATATTCTAAGCTACTAAGTCTAAGTCTAAGCTACTTTGGGCAGAAGGCCAAACAACATCTAATCTATAATACTTTCATCTTGGCAAATAGAACAATGTGTCAGAAGGAGGAGACTCCTTCAACTAAATCTATGGCTCAGCAAATTTGCAAACTCCCTTAGCATTTAGAAATAATTAAACAATATATACTCTGATCAACAAACATGATTGTATATATATATATTATATATACATTTAATATATATATATATATATATATATATATATATATATATATTTCTGTCATATAAAAAAGACTGAACATTAATTTAATCTGTGTGCTATTATGTACCATTTATTTAAAAATAAAAAACAAACAATTAAAAACAGTGTTCCATCATATATTCAGCACTCTCTTATTTACAAAAACTGGGAAGGAAGATAATGAAACTAAAATGACAGAGGGAGAATCTCTCAGAGTCGGAAGTAAGACAGTCATGAGAGTGAGGGAAGCCCTTCTCGAAAGTCATATGTGTGGTTTTTACAGTGCTCCACCACAAAATGCAGAAAAACACCCTGACACTTCGACTAAACACTCCACTGAGAGGAAATACAGTATCTCCCCATTAGCATTGCTGTTTTGCCCAGTGACCTGTAGTGCACTACCACTTCCTCTCTCCAGGTCAGGCCCTGACCTGCATGCACAGGCCAGTGAGGCCACAACACTTAGAGCACAGATCCCCACTTAGCTGCTATAAACCACAGAGGCAGTACTCGTATTCCACCTAGCTGGTTTGGATAGATCTCTCTGTTGCTAGGCAGCTCCTGTTCATTTTACGGTTGAAAAGCCTCAACAGTATGTTATCTCAATTGTATCTGTTGTCTCTAATTTGAAGCTTGATAATAGCTGTGGGGTGAAGGTGGATTTCCACGTAATATCTCATTGAGTGGATAGTCATGATGATCAGGATGGTGGTAAAACTAGAGATAGTGACGTTTTCTGAGATATTCCCAGGGGCCTGACTTTTTTTGGGGGGATCACCAGGAGATTGGCAAGAAAGAAACTCCTCTCTCTGCTCTTTTTTCATGGTGAAATATGTGTGAAACTGCCAGCCCCCTGCCCCCTCACTGCACAAGACTGGAATGAAACAATACAGAACATGACTCAGCCCTCTTCCTCCCCTGCTCGTAATCGTGAGAAAAGAAACAGAGAGTAAGAAAGAGAAGAAACCACTATTACCCAAACAGAATGACGTCATAATCAAACAACCTACATTCATAAAAAAAAACATATGCTTATTGAAGAACCTTGATTCCTAATTACCACCAGTTACCTGCAGATCTACACATGCATCTCCATTTTCACACAACTAGAAAATAATCCTGCAGCCACAGACATTTTAATAAATGTATGGATTATAATTAATGTCATCTTTTTCTCAGGGTTGCAACATTTTTCATGTGTGAAATATTAAACTGGAAATGTAAACCTTTACTAGTTTGCATTTTACTAGGCTGTGCATTTTTTCCTATAAGAACAGAATAGTAAAATTAAGAGATCGTCCAACTTTGTTGGACGTACTGTACCTCATTTATATGGTGCAAAGGTCAGATTAGGCATCATGGTGTTTTAAACTGTCTGTGTGCATGCAAGAATGCTGGCTGTATATGTGAAATCCTTCATTGTGATTCATCATCTCAGACTCCGCAGAAAAAGGTAGGCTCAAATATATTAACCTTAAATGAAGACAACTTCATGGAGGATTTCAGAGAACAACAGCAACATAGTTTGTTCACAGTCAGGTAAGAGATGGTAATAACTAGTAGTTAGTAATTGAATTTAAAAGCTAATGACTGGAAAATTACAGGAATCAAAAGTGAAATAAGACAGAAATACCTGGGCAAGAACATGGTAATTACCCACCAATATACCAATTAATATGTCGCTTCTTGTCAGAGCTGGCACCAGTGGTTTGGCGAAAACAACTCCTGGGCCAGTGAATATTCCTGAATAAGCAGTCTAATTAAATAAAAAATACATTGAACTGTAATCTGTCTCAGGTTGAGCTTGTTTTATACATGTTGCATTGTGTATTTCTGCCCTATTCAACTGTAGGCCTAATTAAAAGGGCAGCTGTTGTGTTTATTGATTAATTCAAAGGAATCATTTTGGATTGAATATTTATAGACAGACTTGTCATCCTAAGTAAGGAAATGGATCATATTCAGTGTTTCTTCACCAACATCCAGCCAGGGCACGGCTTACAGTGGTCTGCTAGACTGCATGTCATCCAGCCAGTCAGGGGGCACGGCTTACAGTGGTCTGCTAGACTGCATGTCATCCAGCCAGTCAGGGGGCACGGCTCACAGTGGGCTGCTAGACTGCATGTCATCCAGACAGTCAGGGGGCACGGCTCACAGTGGGCTGCTAGACTGCATGTCATCCAGACAGTCAGGGGGCACGGCTCATAGTGGGGTGCTCGACTGCATGTCATCCAGCCAGTCAGGGGCACGGCTCACAGTGGGCTGCTAGACTGCATGTCATCCAGACAGTCAGGGGGCACGGCTCACAGTGGGCTGCTAGACTGCATGTCATTCAGCCATTAAAACCCGGTTTTGGGTTTATGTTTGTTCTTGAATGTAGCTGGTTCTGTTTTTTTTTTTTCCTTTGTTCTTAAACGTAGCCTGTCCTTTTGTTCTGATTGTTTTCACCAGTTTCTTATTAGCCCTCGTTAGCACCCTATTTATTAGTTTGCACAGTTCTGTCAGCCCTTTGAGTCATTGAGTATTTTTGTGTATGTCTTGCTTGGCATCAGTCTCTGTTTTTTGCCTGCCTGTCTTGTTCCTGTGTTCCTGCCATTTTCTTGTTTGTTTTTTCCCCGCCTCAATTTCCTTATTAAACCCTTTTTGTTGTCCCTTAACTCTGCACCTGGTGTCCTATAAACCAAAACGTGACACTTGTAAGGACATTCTATATGTTTTTTGAATCCTTATATCCTTATATATCTAAAGCAGACACTTAATAATGAAATAAACTTCTAGATGTGCGTAATCGCCCCTCCCTAAAACACGATAACTCTTCCTGAATGCCTCTTTAAGGAATACGAGAAACAAAGTAAAACCTAAAGAGTGGTGATACCCAAAGGCCACATAGATTCCCCTTCACAATCTACACACCCTTACAATACCACATAAACACACAGCAAAAACAGGTTTTTGGAGATTTTAGCAATGTATAAATAACTCAGAAATATCACACTTATATACCCTTTGCTAGGATACCAGAAATTGTGCTCAGGTGCATGCTGTTTCCATTGATCATCCTTGAGATGTTTCTACAACTTGATTGGAATCCATCTACGGTAAATTCAATTGATTGGACACAATTTGGAAAGGCACACAGCTGCCTATATGAGGTCCAACAGTTGATAGGTCATGTCAGAGCACAAACTAAGCCTTGATGTCATAGGAATCAGAGACAAGATCGTGTTGTTTAAAAGTTTGGAACCACCAACTGTGACGTCCTCCTCCGGCTTGGGCCTGCTTCCGCGCTCCACCACTCCTGAACGCACCCCACGTTCCACGGCTCATGAACGCACCCCAGTCATCAGATCCCAATCACCCTCATTCTGAGCACCTGTGTCCCCACCTGTGTCTGGTTTATATCCCTATTTAGTCCTGTTCAGTTCTCCGTAGCCTTTGTGAGGTATTGTTTGTCATTCATACTGAGCCTTTGGATTTTCGCTTCCGCCTAGTGCATATTTTGTATCGATTCCCGTGTTTGACCTTAGCCTGCTTTTCTCCTCGACTCCATCTATAGCCTTGTGATTGTGTCTTAGTTTGCCTCTCGTGTTTTTGACCCTTGCCTGTCCGACTATCCTTTGCCTTGCCCTGCCTGGAGTTCGTCTCCTAATAAACCACTTGCTCCGCAACTGGAACCAGCCGCTCTCTGCCTTGACCCATTCGTTACACAAACACTTTTCCTAGAGCTGGGCATCCAACCAAATTTGGGGGAGAAGGGCCTTGGTCAAGGAGGTGACCAAGAACCCAGTGGTCACTCTGACAGAGCTCCAGAGTTCATGTGTGGAGATGGGAGAACCTTCCGGAAGGACAATCATCTCTGCAGCGCCCCACCCATCACTCCTTTATGGTAGAGTGGCCAGAAGCCACTCGTCAGTCACTCCTTTATGGTAGAGTGGCCAGAAGCCACTCGTCAGTAAAAAGCACATGACAGCCAGATGTCACTTCTGGAGGAAACTAGCTCATCACCTGGCCAATATCATCCTTACAAAGAAGTTTGGTGGTGCCAGCATCAGCAGATAGCCAAGACAACGCAGGAGCGGCTATGGGACAAGTTTGTGAATGTCCTTGAATGGCCCAGCCAGAACCAGGATTGAACATCCCTGGAGAGACCTGAAAATGTCTATGCAGTGCCGTTCCCCAACCTAACAGAGCATGACAGGATCTACAGAGAAGAATGGGAGAAACAGCCCAACAGAGGTGTGCCTGGCTTGTAACATCCTACCCAAGAAGACGAGGATGCAATTGCTGCCAAAGTTGCTTCAACAAAAAACTGAGTAAAGGGGTGACAGATCCCTTTAGCTCTGTATTTCTCAGGGTCTTTTCATTCTGTTATTGTGAATGTGAATTGTGAGTTAAGCGCAGGGTAGGTTTATTGTAGATTGGTATCATATTACACACCTATGGAATGAGACATTTTCTCTGGTTAACCAAAGTATGTTATGATCACAGCAAGAAAGCATATACTGTATACTGTAAACCGTTATACTTGGGGTTTTATTATTTGTCAAACAATACATAAACAGAGTTTGTATGCAAATAAAATCTGTGGTTTTCTTTCATGTCACGTCAGATGAAGGCACATGATGTAATGTAAATAAAAAGATATGTTAATATTTAAGTAGTGTATAAAACCAAGAGTCTCAAGGTGGATGTTTTGGTGTGGCTGTGTGTTTTAATCAAAGTAACACAAAGAACACTGCTCTTTTAAATTCTTTCCTCAGTTTTTGCAGTTGTGTCTTAAGAACCTCACTTGTTGATTCATTTGAGGAGCTATAAAAATCAAACAATTGTCCTTCATTAGTTTCTGTATAACTTTCTGTTGCTTTAGATTTGCACCTGCATTATTATAGTATTGTATAATTGTGCATACTAAAATAATTTGGGGAAGGCAGTAACATCTATGATTTCACTATTATTGCATGGAATTTTCCAGTCATTAGCTTTTATTTCAGCAGCTACAAACTATGAAGATAAATTACTATGTTCTCACCTGGTTATTTGGTATTATTTTGGGAAAATGTCTGGAAGTTGACACAGGCTTGGTGCCACGGGGGGTGGTGGGGGAGCAAAAAGGGACATAGCACAATCCAGATAGAATCTTTATGGGGAAATAAAAGCCCCAGTTTTGTTTCCCCATAAACACTGCAAATGGTATATGAATTACATATGCCCCCTGATTTATAAAAAATGTCCCCTCAGTCATTTCATCCAGCACCTGGACCTGAGTTGACAACAGTTATTGGGAATTTAACCGGGCAGACCCCTAATATGACTTGTGTTTAAACTGTCAGTGTCCTGGGCCCATTATCTCAACCTCTACCAAGAGCCAAAGAGATGACACCCAGTGGGGGATTATGTTAATCACATTTTTATTTCCTCTATTTAAGCCTTCACACAATCCAACAGAAGAAACACTTTGGCCTACCACAAACTAATATGGCCTAAGGATAAAGGAACAGCAGCAAAGTGCCATTTTACCTAAACACCTACAATATGCAGGGACCTGTCTAAATTGCTCTCCAAGTCGGGAAACTTTAAACACACTAACTGGCATTGAAGGGTTAAAATACTCCAATGTGTATCCTCTTAACCAACAAGTTTCAATTTGCAAAGAACTTCATCACCTACAGCAACTAATGCAAAATAGTACATCTAGAAAAGTCCTTGTCTATTAAGTTGTTAATCAATTTATCCATCCATTTCAGGGGCTTGTGGTGTGTTTTTCTCAGTACATTGGATATAAGGATTGATGTCTTTTAGCAAACTTTGTGCTTCTAAATCTGCTTTTTTTCACAGTGACACAGAAGTACATGATATGATGTTAAAAACATAAGCTTATCTGAATTATTGAATGATGGTATTTCTCAAATCCTTCTAAAAAGCCTATTATCCCAGAAGAAATTGTTATAGAATCTGATTGGGTGTGTTCCCCATAGATTCAATAAACTATTAGCTGGGCAGATGAAGCAGCTATTGAATGTTTGTTATCATTTATCTAGTAAGTAAAGGGAACAATATTGAAAAGCCTAGCATGTTTCTAAAAGGTACTGAATAGCAAGCTCCTTCAGGTGAAAGCCTTAAAGCATCATTCCTAAAAAAACTCATATAGAGTTAAACTACAGGACAGGGCAAACGCCCAGACCTCATGCAGCCATTCAACACATGGCAGAGCTACAATGAGCAGACAGGTTCAGACTTCTGGCTTTGTGTGCATGGTCGACAGTACAGACCTCAGAGAAGAAGTTAAAAAATCATTTTAAATAACTTTGTCAATCCATCTATCAATCCTGTGCTTTTACATTGCATGATGACAACATCAATCGTTGCGACGCACTCTTCAAAATGAAAAGTTTTAGCCCATGACCATGATAAGCCTAACAACAGCAGGTGTAAAAACTACATCTGACACTTTAAAACAAGTAGCCCATTCACCACAAATGGAACACGATGTGATACAGTACGAACAAGACTGTGAACACTGTATCTACTTCCAACCTATCAGATCTCTTCCCAGAGCATCCTAGCAAAACAATGTTGTCCCTTATCCTTGTAACATCCAGTTAAGGTAACCAGAACCTCCCCAAAAGGCAAAACCCAACATTCAAGTGAGTCTATCGTAACCAAAATAAAGGGTACTCTCACCCATGTTAAAAAGGGACAGACAAGCCCCCTTGATAATGACAACTCTACTGTAGATTCTTTGGTACCCTAGAGTACCACGGATTGTGCTAACACCAAAGATCTGTATGTTTTTCTGGTTGTATTTATTGCATTATGTAGTTTGCTTCATATTGTGTCACATAATATGTACACAGCAAAGAAGAAAATAAGACAAATCTCCAAGATAGACAACTTCGTAATGTGTATGACCACAACCTAAAGCAACAACTCCTCTAGCCATGTGTTGCTCTAGAATGAAATTCCTGTGACTGATACTCTTGTCAAACCCCAAAAACCCATATGAAGAAACAAATGAACAACAAGGAAGTTGCCCTGCACAATGACCCAGGACAGCTAGTCACTAGTAGCACAGTATGGAGCACGGTAGCATGATACGGTAGAGAGTGTATGTCCATTAAGAAGGACAACATCAAGAATAATGGTGGAGATGTTTGAACTATAGTCTGCATTGTCTGCACTGGCCCTTTATCTCAAGCTGTGGCAAGAAAGAGTGAGAGAGACAATAGATGGGGGGGGGATTCACTGGGTGGCGCTAGTAGCAAGCCATTCTCAGTCATAAAGGTGTCACCAGGCACTCAAGCAAAATCATCAAAGACACATCATGTAAAATCATGTTATCCTGGAAATCCTTCTTTGTGATTGAGTGGACTGGAAGGAGCAAACACAGCTGTCAACCTTCTCCAAATGAACAGACAACTACATTTAGAGAGCTAAGTTATATTGATTACAAATTCTATTTTGATTTCTTCTATGAAGAGCAATGGAAATGTACGGTTTCCCACAGCTATGGCTTCACACAATCTATCTCAGGTAATTTTGTGAGTTACCACAAACTAATATAGTATAGAGACAAAGAAAATGTTGCAATGTGCTATTGTAACTACACAACAATGAAGAGCCAACGTGTTTCCTTTTCCATTCTGTAAAGTTCAATTCTTTATTATCCTCTGTATCTGGTATTTTTTATATTATATTCCCTTCGATAATCATTAAATTACTTAAAAAACTTAAACTCATTTGTGTGTCTATGAGTTTTTTGCAAAGAAAGGTGCTTGCTTGGTTGAATTAACAACCATTCAGAAATTGAAGTAACACATACACTACAGCTCATATGTCTGTGGACATTTAGAATTGGCCTTGATTTGGAAAGAAAAATAAATTTTTTGTCCATTAAAATAACATGAAATTGATCAGAAATAGAGTGTAGACATTGTTCATGTTGTAAATGACTATTGCAGCTGGAAAGGCAGGTTTTTTTTATGGAATATCTACATAGGTGTACAGAGGCCCATTATCAGCAACCATCAGTCCTGTTCCAATGACACGCTGTGTTTGCTAGAGTTGTAAAGAAGAAGCCATATCTCAGATTGGCCAATATAAAGAAATATTAAGATGGGCAAAAGAACACAGACACTGGACAGAGGAAGAACTCTGTGTAGAAGGCCAGCATTCTGGAGTTGCCTCTTCACTGTTGTTGTTGAGACTAGTATTTTGCGGGTACTATTTAATGAATCTGCCACCTGTGAGGTGTCTGTTTCTCAAACTAGACACTTCAATGTCTAATGTATTTGTCCTCTTGCTCAGTTGTTCACTGGGGCCTCCCACTCCTCTTTCTATTCTAGTTAGAGACAGTTTGCACAGTTCTGTGAAGGGAGTAGTACACATCATTGTATGATGTCTTTCTTGGCAATTTCGTACATGGAATAGCCTTAATTTCTCAGAAGAAGAATAGGTTGATGAGTTTCAGAAGAAGGTTTTTTTGTTTCTGGCCATTTTGAGCCCATAATTGAACCCAAATGCTGATGCTGAATAGACTGAATTAGTCTAAAGAAGGCCAGTTTTGTTGCTCCTTAAATCAGCACAGCAGTTTTCAGCGGTGCTAACATAAAATTTTAATGATCAATTAGCCTTTTAAAATGATACATTTGGATTAGCAAACACAACGTGCCATTGGAACACAGGTCTCTGATAATGGGTATTTCTGATTAATTTAATGTTATTTTAATAGCAAGCAGCAAAACCCAGAGTCAGCGAGTTTAATAAGAAACAACATCATACAGTCTGACTTGGTTTTAAGTTATGTACAGTAAACGGCTGTATCGAGCCGTTCTTGCAGTAACAATGCAATGACTCACAGCATCCTTTATGAGAACAGGACTTTCGTAATTACTTTTCTAAAACATAAATTAAATTTTTGTCCCTTCTTCTCCCTCATTTGTGGTTAACAATTACATACTGTACATCTGTCTGGGTAGTACAGTAACAAAAAAGCTTGTAGTCTTTCACTTTGAGAAATAGACAATCTAAAAGAATAAGGAATGAAAATTGAAAATGTGTGGTATCTCATCCACTCAGCAGAAGATTTCACAAGGATAGTACTTCCCCCAGAACACCACCAAGAATGACAAGAAACAAAGATACTGTAAAAAAAATGGCTTTATTTGTAAATGAATAATGCTTTCATTTACGGGATAATTTTAGGCAGCATTTCTCTATTTCTGGAACAAAATACAGCGATCCAGATAATGTGCAGTCATTCCTTTTCCGATAAGCATTCCCCTAAATCATTGGCATCCATCGTCAAAAAGAAAAATGTTAACTCTATAAACTTAGGTAAATAGTGATAGTTGATAGTTGTTATGTAAACACGTATTCATTTGGAGAGTTTACAAGTAATAAATAAGTTGTAATATAATGGTAACATTTGTGTGTTTGCTATTTTTTTACAACTATGGTGAGTTTATATACCAGTATCTAGCACACAGCTAAGAGACAAATAAATGTTATAGCCCCCCTATAAACTTCACCCAAGTAGTCAGCCAAATTGTTTTGATACTTGTTTGGTAAGTCAGCAGTATATTATACTGTATATAATGACTGATGTTGTTTTCTTATTAAATTCAGCAGAATATCATACATAATGACTTATTTGGTAAAATTACACTGTAAAAAAATAAACAGTTACAGTTTTACAGTCTTTTGTTTTACAGTTACAGTTTTACAGTTTTTTGTTACTAGATATTTTTTAAATCTAGTAACAAAAAACATTTGGTAAATAAGTAAATAAATGCATGTAATAATATTGTAAATAACAACAGAGAACTTATTAGATGCAAAAGAGATGAATCATCATGCACGAACACACAAAATGCCAAGAAAAAAACTCCAAACCACAACAGAAACTACAGACAATATAAATATCTAAGATGTCCCTAAGAGCATGTCAATCACAGATCTTTATCTCTACAAGGTAAGTCTGCTCTGTCTTTATCTATCTGAATATCTGAGATAGTCAGGAGTTTTTTTCAGGCTGGACCACCTGCTGTATATACCTATGTATACTGGTACATCTGTGCTGTTGTGATGGGAGAAAGATTAGATCTGTATTGAAGTGTTTTCTGATTGGGCCAAATTATGTAGTGTTTACCATAAATTCTGTAACCACTAACATAGAAATGTTGCCTTTACAATTTGAAGATAATGTAACACTGAAAGCCTGGATCTGGTGCTTGGTCAATTATCCAGCTTTCCATAGTAGGCTGCTGTCACAGATCTACAATTGTTATAATTCATATAGGCTGGCAAAAATCTTTCTGCATTTCACCTGTCATTCGTTGATTAATACTGACTTGATTTAGCAGCAGTCAGTCATGGTGTCTCTCTGTCTTTCAGATGGCAGTTTGGTGGCTATTTTCTCTGTTCATGTTCAACCTGAGCTGCCTGTCTCCAAGTTGTGCTCACCCTGGAGGCCTTACCAAGGCCTTCTCATACTCCCTGAAATCAACGAGATGTACTCACGCCCGGGTGAAGCAGCTTCTCAGGAGATATGTGAGTTGATACCTCTTTTAGTCCTGTTATTAGGGGCTGGTCTTTTACTTCCTCTTTATGCCCGACGTTTAAAGCTATCCTCCCATATGGCAGAGGCTGTTATATTATCAGGTACCTGCATTTGTCTTGTTAGAAGGAGGAACAGTTGGATGACGTGCAGTTTGAGGACAGGAATCTGGAGTTGAAGACACTACCTTCCCTCTCCACGGACTTCAACCAGTGGTTTCAGATGAAGGTATGTGTGACACCCGATTGTGTGCCTGTTCATTATTTCTACAATAAAGGTATCATGCAGTAGGAGTGACAGAGTGAATAATATTCTTATCTGGCCTGTACAGGACTGGGAGCGACTGAGTACTGCCTCTCATGACCTGCACACCTTCTGGGCTCATCTGGACAGAAAGAGAAGGGAGATGGAGGAGGAGGAGGGAGATAGGGCGCCCCAGGGGATGAGCAACAGGAGGAAGGCTAAACTCAGCATACCTGAGAGCATTCTGTGCATTCAGAAAGACCTGCGGGATCTCATGACAAAAGTCAACTTTCAGGTGCAGACAATGTGTAGCATCTTCAGTAGATAAATACATAAACACGCACACACACATTGAAACTGTTCACACATTGCAGTGTATGTATTCTTTTTTAAATAAATGAGGTGTTCATATTGGTGCCAAATCAGTAGGTAATGTATATCCACCAGGAGTATTCTGATCAATCTTTCTGTTGTGTTGTCTTTGCAGTTGAGGAGTGTGAACAGCTCTAGTGTGAGTCCCACCTCTCCCAATACGATGACCTTGCCGGTTGGCCTTTCCACCAGCAGCCAGGCCAAATCAAAATCCCTGTGGGCCAGCCGCCTGGAGGGTTACGTCATCCTCAGGGACCTGGAGCGCTACCTCAGCAAGCTGACAAGAGACTTCACCCTCCTGAGGACCAGACACAGCCGCCCTCCAGGAACCCCGCACAGGGGCAGATAGTGTGCAATGATTAATATTTGCACCTCTTTGGCCAAAGTGGCTTTAACTTATTTCATGGACAAGAGGCAATCGTGGGTGTGAGAATGTATAGTATAATGAACGAAAATGTTAAATCATAATCCAACAGTATTTCATATTGCCAATACACAGTTTATTTGAGCTGTAAAACAAACTAATAATATTAGTATTGTTATGAAGAATATAATAATAATGATAATAAGTATTAGTCGAAGGAGATAACTAAGAAACATTTTATTCAGGATTACTATGGAAAAAGAAATGTCAATACCTCATTTTTCAATTGAATTTGTGACATTTACATTACATTTTAGGCATCTTATATAGAGTCATTTACAAGAGCAGGAACAGGATTTTAACCTTGTCTGCAACCTCTACCAGCCCAGCATAGGGTTTCAATTTGCACATTAACTCAATATAATAGTTTTTCATGGGTTTCAGTGACTCTGTTGACTTATACAAACTGAAACCAGGTTTGCAGCTTAAATGTCTTCTGGGTTTCTCCCTGAGTTTCCGTATTGCCTCACACTCTCTCTGACTCTAACAGCCAAGAGCTGGAAGAGTGTTGAGAAACACTACCCAACATCCTCTTTTTCCAGCTCTCACTTCACTGTACTTTCCAAAGATGCCTATTTGTCTATTTATTTGCTTATTTATTAATTATTTATTTTTTAAATGTAAATTATGGAAATACAATTATTTATTTTTATACATAGCAAAAACATTATAATGAAGTAAAAAATAAATATCAAACATAACATTCAAAATGTGTTGTTTCATTTAATATGATTATAGTTAATAGATACCAAAGTATTATGCATTTCTACAAATTTATAATCCATAGTAAGATAATGTGTCATTTTTTATCAATAACTATGTAAATGAAGAGTAACAAGTGCAATGGTGTTAAAATAATCCTTATATTTTAGGCAGTGCATTGCTATGATCTCAGATTTAAAGCAGAAAAATTACTTCTTTGTGGCTTTGATCTGGTTGGCTGGCTGAATTAGGAAATCATCCTGTGGAATAATTAGTTTGCTATGGATTATACCAAGGCTGTCATTACTTCCCATCGTCATCTTGGATTGAGATGAGGGGCCATCTGCAAATAAAAACAACGTTGTTATTCTCTAAAGTGGATTATTAGAAATAACCTCCCCTATACATATAGATAAACAGTGGATCTGAAAACTATTCCATCTTGGACTCTTCCAGATCATATTGTGTTGCAACATAAAATCAAACATTTTTTGATTAAGAGTTATTGCCTTTGATCAAAACAAAAAGGTTAATAAAGTGTAAGTGAAAGTGAAAAATAAAATCTAATAAATATGTTCTGAATTTATATCAAATACAAAACAGAAAGTAATGATTGCATACTTATTCACCCCCTTTAGGCAATATTTGGTAGTGGCACCTTTGGCAGCAATTACAGCCAGATTTGGATAAAGCTCTACCAACTATGCACATCTATATACAAAATATTTTCTCCATTCTCCTTTGCAGAATTGCTCAAGCTCAGTCAAGTTGCTTGGGGACTTTTAGTGAAAAGGAAATTTCAAGTCTTTTCACATATTCTCAAATGAATTGAGGTCTGGGCTTTGTCTAGGCCACTCCAGGACAATGTCCTTTTTGTTGTTGGGCCACTCCAGTGAGGCTTTGGCAGTATGTTTGCAGTCAATTGCTGGAACATAAATCCTTTCCCACTCTCGTGCCAAACATAATGCTTAGCATTGAGGCCTTAAAGCTCTAATTTGGTCACCTCAGACCATAGAATCTTTTTCCACTTGATTTCAGAGTCTCCCACATGCCGTCTGGCAAACTCTAGCCTAGATTTGATGTGAGCTGTTTTCTTTCTGACACTCTCCCATAAGCCATTTTTGTTAAGCACCTGTGCTATTATTGCAGTATGCACATTGTCTCCCAGCTCAGCTGTGGAAGACTGTAAATCCTTTAGAGTTGCCATAGGCCTCTTGGTGGGCTCCTTGACTTGTGCCCTTCTCACCCGGATACTCAGTTTTTGAGGACAGCCTGTTCTAGACAGTTTCTCCATTTCTTAATAATGAACTTTACTCTGCTCTGGAGGATATTCAATTCAATAAAATGTTCTTATATCCTACCCCTGATTGGTGCATTTGAAGAACCTTGCACACAGGTGGACTCAATTCAATGATGTGACTTCTAAAGACAGTTGGTTGCACAACAGCTCATTCAGGTGTGTCATATCAAAGGGGATGAAAACGTATGCAATTAATTTGTTTTAGTTTAATTTTTGTAATTAGTTTAAAACAATTAGCAGTTTTCTATTTTTCAATTAGACAATATGATTTAATTCCCAATAAAATCCATTTTGACACAATAAACACAATAAAATTAGGAAAAGTCAAAGGGGAATACATACTTTTGAGAGCCACTGTAAATTACTAAACTTCTTTGAATCCCACTGCTTTTAATAGTCCTCCCTGTCCTCCATCTTAAAGTCCTCATTCTGCTGTCATACTGTCCTCATAATAATCTTTTCCTCAACCCTACTGTCCTCATAACACTGAAAAATCTTTGTCAGCTTTGTCCCCCAGTAAAATACTTAATTAAAACTGAACCCAGGTTGTTACTCTAAATAAGAATTTGTTCTTAGCATTCATACTGTTAAAATAACAGTAAAAAAAGAATGTACAGCGCCCTCCAGAATTAGTTTATGAACAATATTAATATAATATGACTCAAAAATATAATGACATGAAAAATGTTCAAAAAAAAAAGTCAATAAATACACTGCTCAAAAAAATTAAGGGAACCCTGAAATCACACATCCGGTCTCGATTAACAAAATATATTGAAGATCAAAATCTTTACTGTAAATTGTGTAATTCCTTGCAAACAAAATGATGTAACAACGGTCAATGGAAACCAAAGCTTGATTCTATGGTTAGTGAACTATTGGGGGCCTGCTGAAGGATCCAGTGATGACCCAGTTTTAGCCTAATGGCAGAAGGAAGGTTGATTTTGGCCTAAAATCTCCTGGAACTTCATGTCCATGATGCCATGTATCCTAACAAGGTTCACTTGACCTTTGGAAGTAAAACATCCCCACAACATCACACATCCACCACCATACTTCACAATGGGGATTTGGTTCATTTCTATATGACCATTGCTTTTTACGCCAAACCCACCTCAGCTGTTTGTTGCCAAAAAGCAAAATTGTAGTCTGTTTCCAATCAAAATGACAATGACGTTTAGTAAATATCAGGCGCTTACGTTTGTAGTTTGATGACAGTAGAGACTTTCTTTTGGCAACCCTTCCAAATAACAATAGCAAAAAAAAAGATTAGCCCCCTCTCCATTTTTAACTGCCCCCTCAGTTACTTTGTCAAGTTACTTCAGTAATTTTGTGCCAATAAATGTGGTATGCATGATTTCAATTAAATATTTATTTCCAATCTATTGAGGGTTAGATTCAGACTACATGTTAGTGTAAAATCAAGCTGATAAACAACAAGAACATTTTTTTCCAAATTTTTTGTTGTAAAGCCATATTTACCTAGTGCGACAATAATTCTGGAGGGTACTGTATCTTACTGCTGCACTGTCCTTTTAATACTGTCTATTCCTCATTCATACTGTCCTCAAAATACTGTCCCTTCTACAGACATATAGTCCTCATAATACTGTCAATTCATCAGTCATACTGGCCTTACAATATTTTATTTTCCAGTCCTCATAATACCGTCTCTTCATTCACCATAGCACTTTCTCTTCCATAGTCATACTGTCTTCATAACACTGTCTCTTCATCAGTCAAACAGTCCTCAAAATACTGGTTCTTCTTTGTCCATCCTTTGACTCACCACCAGCAGGTGTCCTTTCTTGCCTTTGGACACCTTCAGCTCTGGTCCACTGGTGAAATCAATGACGCCCTCCTTTCCTCGAGCCACTGCAAACCTGATACTGCACCCATGAACATGATGAATGTGTGGAAGGAAGGGGTGAGAAAGCATGAATGAGAAGAGGAGTAGGGGTGAGACACGATGAATGATTGAAGGGGTGACAATGGATGAACGAGAAGAGGAGTAGGGGTGAGACACGATGAATGATTGAAGGGGTGACAATGGATGAACAAGAAGAGGAGTAGGGGGGGAAATACGATGAATGATTGAAGGAGATAAAAAACAAAAAAAGGTGTCAGCACATACAGAGCCCTCCACTAATGAGCAAAACATGCTGTGAAAAAATCTGCTGCTTATCCTTCTTGGCATTTCATTCAAAGTATTCACAAAAATCAAACCTTTTAATTGAAGTAAAATTATTGAAAAGATAATTGTAAAATAAATATTTTTTAATAAAATAAAACATGCATGCCACAATTATTGGCACCCCTAGAAATGTTCTGAGTAGAATTTAACTGAAGGATATTCCCATAACACTTAGGTGGTAAGCCATGACTTGTCTGTGACCTGTTTCACTGGGGTATAAATATGAGGTGACACGCAGTCCGAATTCCCATAGTCATCCATCACTATTGGAAAGACCAGAGAACATAGTAATGATGTGTGACAAAAGGTTGTTGAACAGCACAGATCAGGAAATGGCTGTAAGAAAATAACTCAATGGATCAAAATGCCCATTTCCACTATCAGGGCAATAATTAAGATGCTTAGAGCAAATGTAGATGTCAACAATTGGCCTGAAAGAGGACATGTGTCTACAGTATATTGAGCACACGCACAGTAAGGAGGATCGTTCGAGTGACCAAAGAATATCCAAGGATCACAGCTGGAGAATTGCAGACTTCAGTTGGGTTAGTTGGATCTTGGGGTCAGAAAGTCTCCAAAATTACAATCAGACGCCACCTTCATAACCACACGTTGTTTGGCAGGGTTGCCATAAAAAGCCTTTTCCGTCATCAAACTCAATTGCCTAAAGTTTGCCAAACATTATTGAAATGGTACCGGGTTCTGTGGTCAGATGAGACCAAAATAGAGCCTTTTTTAGAAACAAACACCAGAGGTGGCTATGGTGTAGACTGAAACCATGCAGAAAAGTACCTCATCCCCACTGTGAAGTATGGTGGTGGATATTTGATGTTTTGGGACATCAAATATGTTTTTCATCCAAAGGCCCTGGACAACTTGTTTGGAGACATGGTACCATGGGCTCCATCAAGTACCACTAGATATTAAATAAAAACCTGACTGCTTAAAGCCTAAACTGGGCTGTAGTTGGATATTCCAGTAGGACAATGATCCAAAGCACACCTCAAAATCAACAGAAAAATGGTTCACTGACCACATAATCAAGGTTTTCTCATGGCCATCCCAGTCCCCTGACCTAAACCCCATTGACCCCACCTGTGGGATGAGCTGAATAGGAGAGTCCACAAGTGTGGACCTCGGAATCTGAAGGATGTAGAGAGATTCTATATGATAGAATGTTATCACATCCCTTGCCATGTGTTCTCCAACCTCATTATGCATTATAGGAGAAGACTCCGAGCTGTTATCTTGGCAAAGGGAGGTTGCACAAAGTATTAAATGAAGGGGTGCCAATAATTGCGGCATCCCTTCATATATATTTGTTTGATGATAATAATTTTTTTCCTTTCAATTGTTTTACATAAAGATGACATTTTTTTATTTTTTGAATGAAAGACCAAGAGGATAAACAATAAACAATAAAGATTCACAGCCAGTTTTGCTCATATTTACCAATGGTGCCAACATTAGTACAATGTATGACCTTAGGAATAGACAAAATGTCAGCAGGCTCTCAAAGATACTCTGAAAAAGGCAACAAAGCTATCCAGTGCCCAGTTTTCAGGATGGTGGCTGTTGGACAGGATTGAAATGCATATAAATGGAAACCAAACAACGGGAGAGCCCAGTGAAGTGAACGATTCATTATATTAAACATTTCATCCAGTCCGATGAAAAAATCCAGTTAAATAACTTTTGAAAACTGGGACCAGATGACCAGACTCACCTCTCCTGGCTGACGTTGACCATGTTAATCTTGTCAGCCATGCAGGCCAGCTTGGTCACCACCTCAATCACATGGTCACACTGGAGAACCACATCACTCTACAGGACAGACCAGGGACACTATGTGAACAACTGTAATTTGTGACACCATGAACACTTCTAGATAAAATAACCAGGATGAGGTCATCCTTTACCTTCTGTTTGTTGTCCTCACTGGGAACATGCAGAACCATGAACCCATCACTGAGAGAACTCACAGAGATGCCTGGAAATAGAGGCACATTTATACAACACTGTTTATAGAGGCACATTTATACAACACACATTTATATAACACTGTTATACAGTTCACACATGCCCTACACCCTCACACGGCCACTAGGGCCCGGCTGAAACTCACTTCTCAGGGCTGTATAGTCAATTCTCTGCTTCAGCTTGGCCTCGGCCACCAGCACGGCGAAGGAGGAGGTGAGGAGCAGCTGGCGAGGCCGTGCCTTGTAACCCCTCCTATCATACTTAGTGACTGGAACTCCGTACTGTCTCATGGAAGAAAAGGGGGATGGAGAGAGACACACACAGACAGAGAGTTAAGAGTTAAGTGGAGAGTGTTTGTTAAACTCAAATTGTCAATACTGACTCAAGCTAGACATTTGAGTTCTAGAGATGCAATACAGAAGGGGCAGGCCAGCACATTCAGATTCAGCCACGGGACAATTACAGCAATTTGACCACTGCAAATTGACCACAAGCAATGCCAAAAACAGACTGTATTTGCCCTGCAGACAAAGCTCTCGCTAAAACCACCTCTTAAAAACAAAAGCTGGCTAAAACAGCTCTCCTTCTTGTTTTTGATTAAACAGTAACTGAAAACTAGTAACAATAAATAAAAGCAAAGCAGATATTTGTATACATTTTTGTTATTGATAATGTCGTTATTCAAATGGATAGTTATCCAGCTTTCAAGTTTGCTGGCTATTGGAAGTTAGCAACATTGTTAGTTTTCAAGGTATCTGGTTAGCGGTTATTTCTAAAACTGGCAACTATCTATCTACAGTAGCTACATGTTGTTCTTTCACTTCAGCTATGTAGTACCAGGGTTCAAGTTTGCTTGGAGCAAAATGATTGCCCTGATTGTACATTTTAAATTGCAGAACAGCATAGATTATCCAATATGCTGTTATCTCTAAGTACACTGTTATTAATTATATTTCCTTTGCCAGGTTTTTTCCACTAGCAAACTATTAATGGTATCTACATTTAACTGAGCTTGAACAACTCAGCAGATATTGTTTGTCATTTAATTTTAGGTAAATGTGTGGTCATAGTCAATAAATGCATAAGTTCGGATAGCCTAAACATCTGAACCAAAATTTGGTGTCTCTAGCTTGAACAGAGATGCAAACAATGGGTTAATTCATGAAAACTATGCAAATGCATTATTGTATATTCAATGTCTCTACAATTAAAATTAAACAATTTTAAAGTGGGATTGCAAAACATGTGAAACAAAGTTGGTTTGGTTTCTTTAGCTTAAACACTGTTAATTGGTTAATTAATGCAAATAAAAACATATGTATAATCACTTTATTGTCAGGCTAGTTTTAGTGATAGATAGGACAGAAGGCTGGATGCCTCAGGAAATTATAAAATGGAAGTATGAGTTTTAACCAGTGGTGGATTTAGCAGAAGACAGGTGTTTTTAGTGAGAAGTGGGTCTGAGCGGCTGCAGGTGGATACTGTAGGTACTGTGTATGAAACTGTCCTTTATACATTTTATGTTTTATTGGTTAGTTACCAAAATTACTGCAGCACCAATCCAAGTAAAAACTTTTCAAATAATTTATTGAATTCATTACAAAAACAGTATAATTGACTTTTAATATGATAGTCAATGCTCAGCATTGTAATGTTTGTTATGACATACTTACTGTATTTACAGATTACAGTAGTGAACTGCAATAGTAAATGCATTAACCTACTTGCCAATGACATGCCTAAAAGTTCCAATCAAATTCACAGCAACACCCTTACAGTGCAGGAAACAATCAAGTAGCGGGATTGAACAAGTCAGCCAACATCAGCAGGGAGACAGCAGAGAGAAAACAGGGAGACGGCAGGGAGACAGCAGAGAGACAGCAGGGAGACAGCAGAGAGACAACAGGGAGAC
>JACXGI010006330.1:19682-42525 GCA_016801175.1 Esox masquinongy | reverse complement strand
CTTGGACCTCAGAAAACACAGTGGACCAACACCAGCAGATGACATGGCACCCCAAACCATCACTGACTGTGGAAACTTTACACTGGACTTCAAGCAATGTGGATTCTGTGCCTCTCCTCTCTTCCTCCAGACTCTGGGACCTTGATTTCCAAAGGAAATGCAAAATTTACTTTCATCAGAGAACATAACTTTGGACCACCCAGCAGCAGTCCAGTCCTTTTTGTCTTTAGCCCAGGCAAGACGCTTCTGACGCTGTGTCTTGTTCAAGAGTGGCTTGACACAAGGAATGCGACAGTTGAAACCCATGTCTTGCATACGTCTGTGCGTGGTGGTTCTTGAAGCACTGACTCCAGCTGCAGTTCACTCTTTGTGAATCTCCCCCACATTTTTGAATGGGTTTTGTTTCACAATCCTCTCCAGGGTGCAGTTATCCCTATTGCTTGTACACTTTTTTCTACCACATCTTTTCCTTCCCTTCGCCTCTCTATTAATGTGCTTGGACACAGAGCTCTGTGAACAGCCAGCCTCTTTAGCAATGACCTTTTGTGTCTTGGCCTCCTTGTGCAAGGTGTCAATGGTCGTCTTTTGGACAGCTGTCAAGTCAGCAATCTTCCCCATGATTGTGTAGCCTACAGAACTAGACTGAGAGACCATTTAAAGGCCTTTGTAGGTGTTTTGAGTTAATTAGCTGATTAGAGTGTGGCACCAGGTGTCTTCAATATTGAACCTTTTCACAATATTCTAATTTTCTGAGATACTGAATTTGGGGTTTTCATTAGTTGTCAGTTATAATTATCAAAATTAAAAGGAATAAACACTTGAAATATATCAGTCTGTGTGGAATGAATATATACATTATACCAGTTTCACTTTTTGAATGGAATTACTGAAATAAATCTACTTTTTGATGATATTCTAATTATATGACCAGCACCTGTATACACCACCAGAATGATTTTGTTTAATTTCAGGGACCTAGTAAAATGTTTCCTGCAATTCAACGTAACTGAAGTGTAGTTTAACAACACTCATTATATCATTTAGATGATGGCTGCAACAACTAGTGAAACTACTGCTGCTATTACTACCAATAATAATAAACTTGACTTCCCTAAATGTTATTCCATTATAAAATATGTTTTCTTATGATATTTTATATGAAACCTCAGTGAAAGTATCCATATACTCTATGTGTTTATGGAAGGTGATTAAATAAAATAACAAAATAAAAGCATCAGCATCACCTTTTGCCTTTAGCCTTGTTCATCTCAGATGAATGTATGGATTGCTATTGTAAAAAAATATATACATATATTTTACCCCTAAACCTTAGGAAGATCCCCAGACCCCAATGTTGGCATCCCAAATTAGGAGAGTAAGATTCAAATCTTTGGGTTTAATCGTTTTAGGGGATGAGATAACTATTTGGAACCTAAAAGGCCCATGCAGTCAAACCACTGAACAGCCTCTATGTCTCCTCCCTCATCTTCTGCACCACCACTGTAAAATGAACTATTTATGCATTGCATGCTCTTTTCATATCTGATAAATCAGCCAAGCTATTAATAATCATGGCAATAACGATAAATGGTAGGTCACAATTCACAAGAGAAGGAGATAGCAATAGAAATATTATGACAAATACAACACAGGCATTGCGTTAAGTAAAAAGAAACAAAGAAAGTCAGACAATGCTCAGATCATATGGGGCATTTCCAGAATACCCCAAAACAGCTGTTTCATAACAATTTCATTGGGACACACCTTCTTCCAATCCTCTCATGGTTCGTATTTTGGTGATATTTCAATATCAAATTCTGACTATATGGTTCCTATTGCTGAAAGAGAGTATCTAGTTAATGTCAATGCCTGCACCTGCCTTACAGTGAGGTCAGGCAGAAAATCCTGTAGGCACCTGGTTCAGTCCTGGTCCAATCAGAGGAGCTCGGGAGAGCACCTGGAATAGCTTGACAGTGACTCATGTACGGATCTAGAACCTACCTACAGGGGAGAGCTGCTCAGCAGCCCTTCAGAATGAGCCAGAAGGAAACACAAGTGCCTGTCAACTCGCATCACTCAGGTCAGCGGCTTTTGGCCATTTTCTCTGTCTGGATTCTACCACACTGGCGTCTGTTGGAAGTTGAAGTTCTACTGTATCCTCTTGGCATTGTACTTCTTGGTGTAATTTTTTTTCAAACATGCAATAGTACAACATACTGTAAAAGTATACAAGATGTAGCCTGAGGAAGTCAGTTTTAATCTTAGGTGGCACACATCCCAGAATCCTCGGAGGTTGTCAAAGCAAGGCAAATCTGGGGATTGGGTGGAAAACATATTAGAGGGTAGAACTATAAACTATTACAGTGCCTGCTCAATGATTGCTTTGATTTAACAATTCAGTATCAGACGTCTCCTTATGCATTACTATGAAGACAGATTCGGTCAGTACACTACTATCAATTCACCACTCACACAGACACAGACTCCTGAGGTATCCAGTTGATTAGCCTAATTTGGATTACAACTGATAGCTGTCCACAAACAATCAGCACTTCTATTTAAGAAAGTAACATTGGCTACAGGCAGGCAAATAAAAAGCAGTTGGCCCTCAAAGGGTGGAACAAGTGGGTGCTGATCAATATAGCCAGCATGTGTTAAATTTCAAGTTTGTTTGATGCCTGGACAGGTTCACAAGGAGCAGGTTCAGCCTTGAGTCTAGGTTGAGTCATCCCGATATCTTTCTACACCTCCACAATAGAATCAAAGCAGACCGGAGAAATAGCCTGACTTGTGCTGTGTTGTACTTTACACTTTGAAGTAATTTGAACGTTACTGTGTGAGGCTGACACACTATAACTCTACAAAGGTTGTTATCAGAGTAAGCCAGGCAAGTAGTTACACATAAGGCAAGTAGTTACAGAGAAAATAGTCAAAAGAATCCGGAATGCTAATTGGCTGATCACTATGCAATATGAGACCGTATACCATGGGTATGATCTCACATCACAATGTACTGCTGTGACTGCATGAAAAATATATCATGGCTAATAACCACACACATGGTATATTGGCCAAATATCACACCCCTTGTGCCTTATTGCTTATATAGATATATTCACACATAAATGGTACATTTAATGATACATGAAATTATATGTCCTTTAATGACTAATCTCCTTAAGCTGAAGTAAGAACATTTTAATGACAACCTTTCTGGAACACCCAGCCATGTTTGATAGAACCCTGATAACACAGTCCTGTCACTGAAGAAGAATGTCAAGCATTTTAAAAACATTTCATGAATCTTTATTTTAAAAAGCATCTTAAAAACATTAAAATCGTTCATTCAGTATCACAAATCATACTGTCAAATATACAATCATGTCAGTCACACAATACATTCAAATATGTAAAAATATAAATGCATTTTTTTTTAGAAAATACATAATTGCTTAGACAAAGTGAGGCACTTGATAAAAGTATTGCTATCTTGAGTGCTGGCAAAACAGTTACTGTGTCATGATTGTGCAAGATTTGTAATACTTTTGCCTAAAAATAGTCTTTGCACGTGTTCCCAAAGTTATGATGGCTTCTAATATTCCATTGGCTGTGCACTGTCTGTCTCAACTGTTTATTACCACACACCAAGTGGAATAAGTATATGGTTTCTTAAAAAAGGAAAAAGATTACGTTATGAGTGGAAACATATCTTCTGAGAGAGATTGGTGTCAACACCTAAATGTTGGAGAGGGCACATTTAGAAATATCTCCACTTCCCAAAAGTACATTAATAGATGACAGAAAGGCTCTTGGTATAACAAACATACTTTTCAACACTCATTGCAATGGCAGAAAAAATACTGCTTAAAATGAAAAGCACATGACAAGGTATAACGCTGAAAGGAAATGGATTGTCAGTAAATCAGAAAAAGAGTGTCTTGCATATTTGGTGACAAAGCCTCAGTAAGTAATATCCCCTGAATAGTTGTTGAGGACTGGAAAGTAGTAGAGGTCTCTGGTGGTGACACGGTACCCCAGCTCAGCAGTCTCAATGTGCTACACAACAACCAGATTCCTCATGCTTGTGCAGAAGAGACATTCTGGAGAAGGTTTTGGAACAGTTCTTGCACTGGTATTTTTTCACATCCGAATGGGTTTGTAGGTGAGCTCTCAGGTTGGACCTGTCCGCAAACGCCCTACTGCAATGGGGGCAGGAAAATGGCTTCTCTCCTGTAAGATGGGAAAATGAAATAAACGTGTCAGTAGTTGCAGGCAGATAAGATATAAATGAGTTCAATGATCCACTCCGCAAATCTCTGCTCTGCTTTTTGCTCCATAATCGACTGTAATAACATAACTACAGAATGTATTGATACAATTACTCTCATTGTGACAAAATTAGGAAACATGAGAGCTATAATCATTCTTCTCTGACTTGAATCTTATGGCTTAGCATAAGATTCAAAATCTTTAAGGCTACTCAGTGAAGAGTGAAACAGAACATTACATGTACAACATGGAACAACAAATGCTGTGATATGAAAACCAAGACTTTAACTTATCACTTAACACATACCTATGTATGTAACTGCAGAATTGCAATGCAGTTTGAAATTGGTGTATAATACTGTAAACATATTTAAAGACTGCCAAAACCTGTTATAGTCAATTACATATAGCTGACAGTCCAGTGGTTCCCAACATTTTTGGTTTCTGTATCACCAACTGAATGTTACCCCTCATGTCCATCTTACAAGTAAGGCTATGGTCTCATGAGTTTTCTCAAGTATGCTCTGTGGATCGGCCAAGTACCCTCAGGGGGCCTAGGACCTTTGGTTGGAAACCACTGAACTGTTGGACATAGTTATTCCAACATGCAACAGCATACCATGCAGATATCTTCAACATTTCCAAGTAAAGTACAGCACAGTAACATAGTACACCAAATCTTTAAACACTCACCAGTGTGGGTTCTGATGTGTCCCTGAAGCAACCACGGTCTTGAAAAAGCTTTGCCACATATTTTACAGACACATGGCAAAGTGTGAGTTCTGATATGCATTTTTAGGGCTCCAAGACTAACGTACTCCTTTTCGCAATATTTACAACTGAACGATTTCCTTGTCTGATCGTCACAGTGCAGTTGCTTATGCTTCAGCAGTCCAGGATATGTTGAATAAGACTTGTTACACAAACTACATTGGAATTTATCTGCTTCCACTCCATGAGGGTCTGTGAGTTTGTTTAGCATCCGCTCGTCTTCATCGCTCCTGGGGCTCTCAGAGCCACTGTGGTCTTTGGATGAGATGTCAGACAGTGAGGAGGGGTATCCAGAGATGGGAGAAAGGTCACTTGAAAGCGGAGATAACGGTAAACTGCTTGTAGTCCATACTGTGATAGGGTTGTACACCACTGAACTAAGTATCTCCGGTTGAGGGATGACAGGCAGTGGAAGGCCTTTGTACAGATATGGAGAAATAAATACTGAAAGTAGAAGGGAAAAAACAGATTTAGGTGATTACAAGTAAGCTAATTTCCATTGACAGCAATATTAGACAAATATGTCCATGTATGATTTACTTAAAACAAGAACTGAATTAAATCTCCCCACTGCTGAGCGCATATTAGAAAGTTACAAAGTAACAATGACGCTGACATAAGACACTTTCAAACGTTGTACCCTGGTAATAGCCTGACCGCTCTCATTTTGTCAACTTTGTTGCATGTCAGTGTAATAATCCACGTAAGAATCACTGTTGAGCGATTGATTTAGAAAACGTAGTTGCTTTACCTGTTGGACTTTCCAGTTCGCTATAATTCGGCTTCTTAGAGGAATTAATATGCTTCTTGACAAGAAACGAGCGTGGCATCTTGGAAAAATAAATGGGGCTGAAACTTTGGTATAAAACTTTTTTTGGTAAATATAACCGTACCCTCAGGGCGCGACAAATCACTGCAGAGACGGAAATCCCTATTGCATAGTCCAGTGAAGTGTCATGGTGTACTGCACGCAGTGCTGTTGTAACAGTACAGCAGGCAGCAGTAAAGAGCTGTAAATACTCTCTATCAGGTGCATGGGAGGAGTCTCTCAAAACGTATTTAGATGTCAGGGGTCTTGGGTGTCTTTAAACCAATTAAAATCTGTTTTTTTACGCGTACTTTAGAAATGGGCGGGGTCAAGACCCACCCTCTTAGTAGACAGGTGTTTGTTTGTGGACTGGAACGCACGGTACGTTTTGGAGTGGGGTAAACTAACATATCAGACATAAAATAAAAGCCTAAGTGGGTTTCTAATTTCATGTTTCAAAGGGAAACAGAAGCTAGATTGAAGAAACCAGTCTCCCTAAAAAACAATTGTGTCAGTTTTATGGGGGACTCTTTATGAAAACCGAGAATAGAAGTGGAAAGGCTTGAGGTCTAGTGGTGCTGTTAAGGCTTAATGTTGGACAGCTCAAATCTAAGGAATTCATATCCATTCAATTGTCAATTGTCAAAATGTACTGCACATTGGTTATGAGTGTTTTGCATTCCATTGCTCAGAATGCCTCAAAATGGACAACTTGTGCAATGGCAAGGGTGAGTAATGAAATGTAATGATAGATATTGCTGTATAAACTCATTTACATGTTACACAAGTTATATTAAATTATATTGTTCCCTATGTTCTACAACAAACACACATCTATTTAGGCTGATGAAAGGTACGTATCCAATCCAATGACACAAACATCCACAAAAAGGTAAAAGTGGAAACACCATTACTCATTGAACGGGATTGTCTTGAGGGGAGTTTCCTCTGACATCAGCCTCTATGCAGACAAATCATACATTTCCATGACAATAATGTAATAAAGTGTAATCACATTTACCTCTGTCTGCTGAGCCTACAGAGCCAAACCTGCTGTAGAGAAACCTGTCACTCTACGCCCCCTTGTGTCCAGTTAAATCTTGGTAATGAGTTGGCATGACGAAGCAGGGACCAAAACAACAAAAACTGTTTCTATAATTTATTTGAGGCATCCCATTTTGTATTCCAGAGTAAAATAACACATTCCCATTATTTCAGAGGTTTCGGTTGTCATCGTCCATATGTCTGGTAATAAATATGTCGTCCTTAGAAACAATATGAGATCCAACACAATGGGCACATACAAGCCGACAAAAACAGTACAGGAAATAACCCAGTGCAGGAGAAAGGCATCCAACATCTTTGTCTTTCTGTTTTGAAATTACTCCATGTGCTCTCACCAAACATTCATACCAGCTGCAGTAAGGATCCAACACGGGTCCAGAATGCTTTCATTCCTGTCTCAGTCCTTAGTTTTACACTGCTTGATTATTGTGCAGAGGGGACTAGGGTCCGTCTGTCCTGTCTTAGTTCCAGTTGTTTACGTTGCATTAGTTTATGTGACGGGGGACAAGGGTCAGTCTGAATTATATGCTGAGGCATCCTTTTGGATCCAAGGAACGCTGTCTCAAAAGATTCTGGTGTCCTGTTGGAACGGAGCTCTTGGATGACTCTTAGACATCCCTGTCCAAAGTCCTCCTGTGGTCGTCCCTCTTATTGTCCACCTGGTTGTGCAGCTGATCTGGTTTCTTCCTACGGACTCTAGACACAGCCTACCTGCATTTATTGACCTGGTGATCTTCTGAACAGGCAGAAATATTGATCTGGCCCAGAAAGATCATCTACTCTTACAATATTCACCCGGCAGAGCCGGAAGAGGACTGACCAACCCTCAGAGTCTGGCTCTTCTCTAGGTTTCTCCCTAGGTTCCAACGCTACTGGTGAGTTTTTATTAGCCACTGTGCATCAATTTGTGTTGTTTCAGACTTGGTATCTGTAAAGGGCTTTATAAAATACAGTTGACTGACGGATTGTGGGCAGTCACCTCAAGCACAAAAACAAGGGGGTTTATATTCAGTAAAATCACATAACCTAAAATCACATGACCATCCAATCAACCAATCAGATTATGTTTTGTGTGAAAAATACAATTATTCATACCTGTGACATTGTTTTAAAGTTAGCTGTGAACTGGCTGTCTTATCTTCAAACAACTAATTGGAGAGAGTAAAGAAGTATCCTTTGTAAAGGTTAGGAGAGGCTTTTTGCTAATAAGTTGGGTGTCTGCATTTTTAAGGCTGTTGTCACCGAGACCTTATGTTACTAGACCTTATGGATAAAGACTTGGCCTCAGTTGACTGACGTTACGAAATATCGCTCGCTTGTTTGTTTTTGTTGTTCTTTTAGCACTTGAGATTGTAAAACCTCAAGTGCTAAAAGAACAACAAAGTTTAATAAATGAATATTATTATTATTGAACTGTCTGGATCAACTGACTGTATTATAGATTAAATGATGTGCTGTTTATTTGTTTATGTTAGCATAAGGCATTGTTTTTTCTAAATAGACAAACAAAAATCCTCCACAGTTAATTTACATAAATTGTTCATGGTGAAAACCACCAATGTATCATGAAGAATGTGTACATTTTGGATTAGCTATATTGCACTTCAAACAAAATACACAAGTCAATACTGCGGCTTACCACATCTAAATCAACACAGGTAGCCAATATACAAGGGTTACTCACAAGTTGTTATTACAGTACTGTATTGAAGGATTTGATGCTAAGGCAGATTGGTGTGCTTCCACTTCAATCTAGTCAGCTCATGTTCAAGGCAGTAAGGTGATAATTTGATTACATTTTCTATAAATATGATCCAAATCATCTGAAAATAATTATTTGTAAAATTGAGAGGTAATGGCTATGAAATTACATCACGGCTAAGAAGCCGTATGTGGTACTAGTGTTAATAACATTTAAATTCCCATTACTGTTTCATAAGGGCCATTTTAACTTTCAGGTCCATGATCCTCAATTTGGTTCCACTTTAATCAAGTGTGTATAAAACTGTTGGAAATTGAATGCACTTACAAAGGTGAATGTAATTATTAAAGTCACATAAAAAAATGTAAAACCTCTTAAATTAATCACAAAAATGTTGATTAATGCCAAAATTGATATACCTAAAATGGTTAAAGTCTTATGTTACTAGGTAGGTATGATTAAGTACACATTCTGATGGATTTCATTTAACAACCCTTCGCTTACTGGTCGCATATTCTAAATACTAGAATGTACCAATGCCATGGAAAAAAAGTACTTTGAGGACACAAGCCCAAATACACATAGTCACAATCAACCAGACAGACTCGCTATAAGATGTCACTTTATGATGTTTCTTATAACTGTAAAATAATAACAGGCACATAGTCAGTGACAGTACAAAACTGACACTATTTCATAAAACTCATGATGGTGGCTGATCGAAAACATGCCTCTGCTGAACAGTGCACATATAAGAAGTACTTATGTTTCAATTTTATAGCTCTAAATCCACCCAGGAACATCAGAATGAGATCCACATACCGATATTCTGGACACCATTTGAAAGGCTTCATGGCTCTGAGCCAGAGCAAATTGATTTTTCATGCTGATAGGCCAAGAATTCTAAGCTAGTTCACCCTGTCCAAATGACGTCACATATTTCACGCACTTCACCCTAGCTTCTGACATACAGTGGGGGGTGAAAGGAAAGACTGAGCTGTGTCAGTGAGTACACGGAAATAAATTTTGCACTCTTCACAGATCACATTGGACAAGGAGGTCCCCAAACAAGGAGACATTGCAAAAGAGTGTTTTGTTACTACAGTAGTGACAGTTATTAAACATGTGAACCAATAACTTAAGTCAGACATACACAGTGTGTAGTGCAGAAAAAACAGACACTACTATAATTAAGCTACATACAGTACATATAGGCCTTGGGGAATCTGGTAGCTCAGTTGGCAGAGTATGGTGCTTACAATTCCAGGGTTTTAGTTTCATTTCCCACAGGGGACCAGTACAAAAACTATGAAAATGTAAGAGCATCAGCTAAGTGACTTAAACGTTAATGTAAAATGTATGCACCCACTAAGTCGCTCTAGAAAAGAGCATCTGCTAGATGTCTTAGAAGTAATGTAAATGCCTATATACTCTCTAGATGGCTATACTGCTTTGATTGCACACCTGCAACTGGAAAATCTACACAGCTGGTCCCCAATTAATAAGAGCTCCACTGTAGAGGATCTCAAGGCACTGAACACAGCTGTCTGGATTTTTGAGGAGCTGCAAGTGAGTTTCCTGATCTGCTCGGAGTTTTCTGATCTGCCTACACGCTGAATCCTGAAAAGGCTTCTCTGAGTAGCAAAGCCGTGAGAGACAGACCATGTGTCAAGGAATGATAACGGGTTAGAAATAGATTTTCTTGATAAACGTATTCCAATTAAGCTAATGTGTTGCACACTAGTTGGGTTAAAAAAGACTGTTTTTAAGATGTTTTGTTGCGGAATTGGATGCAATGAATCTGATTTTGCGGTAATTCGCTTCTACTGCAGGTTGATCAGCTCCGGGTCCCATTCTCTAAAACCATACTGCAGTGCTCGCGGATAATCTCCTTTAAAAGCGATCCGTGCATGGGATACCTTTTGCTTGGACTTATCTAAGGCTATGTACATATTAGATGCTCAAATATGAAAGTAAATTCACACCCTATTTTATCATCGGAAGAGATGTGAGTGGTCCATGAGTAAAAGAACAACTGAGGCGATTGACGTGAGTTGAAACAAATCGCATGTGATTTTCAGCCAGTCATTTTGGCACCAGTGCCATCGTAAGGGAAAATATGACACTGTATCCCATGCCTGCTGGATACGACTGTCGACGGAAAGGATGCCGGGTCTAGTTTCTGCTTGAGAAATATGAAAAAAAGACACGCTTATCGTGTAAGTCTGGGAAAGGTAATGTTTTTTGCACATAGCCTCCGTGTAGTGGATATCGTGGGCGACGGTGCCACAAAGATATGTATGATTTCGCAGAGATTTTGTTTGGAATCTGTAGCCTTCACTGAATAAATAAACACATTTCACTAGGGATTGATGTAAGGGGCGGACTGGATCCAATATCATCACCACCTGTTACCAGAAAATCAGGTAAGCTACAGCTAGACCTTCCAGGTCAACCACTAAATGTACATTGTATAATATAATAGAATGCAATTTTCACTTAAGATAATGGTGGTCATTCACCCTAAGAGACAAAAACATAAAGCCTAATTATGTAGCCTACATCTAAAAACGTTCACTTATATTTAAACGGTATTTGTGGACTATCACTTGCATGAAGCCTAATTCACATCTTAGCCTAACAATCATCATATCTTCTCATGACTGCGTAATGTAGCCTACGATGGGGTACAGTCAATTCAGATTAATTTATGATGGAAAACATATATGCAATGAATTCAGGTTGCAGAATGCGCCTTATATTGCCTCCGACGGGTCCAAATGTATAAAGCATCCGCAGTTCCCCCAGCGATTGCTGTGCCAGTCCTTTTTCGGTCCACATTGATGTAGAAAAGGTTAAGTTCGCAGGCTAAACAGTGCGGATATCGACATTTTATATAGTCTTGTTAATTGGGCGATTCTTCTGCCATGGTAAAGTAAATGTTTTTCACCATATTAGTGTTTTCTACATGGTTGCAGTCCTTAAAAGGAAAAAAAGATTGCAGTCGGAGTGCATACTGCAGTATGCTGCAAATACTGCGTCCAAAACATTTCTCTTTTTACTTAAGTGATTTTGCAGTATGACTGCAATTCAACTAAAGTACACTGAAATTTTCAGCACATGACTGGACCAAAATACCACGATGAACTGCAGTTATTGCACTTTTACAGCAGTTTTAAAACGGCTATATTTTTTGTAAGGTTGCTAGTCTGCAGATAATCATGTGGCATAATATTAGCAGCCCCACAGCAACCAAAATACTTTGCATTCTGGTTTTAATACATTTTTGTATTCATTATTTGCACTTTCCAAGAGTCAAATTAATTCACAAGACTTCTTTTGAGGTACTATAAAGAAAATCATTCAACTACTACCCCGATTACAGCCAAGTCTTCACTTTTCAGAACTAGAAGTGATTGGTCACAAGATGAATATTGTAAATAGACACTACATGAACATAGCTCTTGCAGGTTTGAATGAGTGTTAGCCTTACTTGAATGGTCCTTTGAATTATCTATGATCTATACCTATGCAATTTTTTATAAAATAAAGAGACGGGGCAAGTAAACTCAGTAACGGGAGGAATGTATAAATTAATGTAGAAATAACTACCATGCACTGGCTTGTAGATGGAGGTTTAGACCTAGCTTGATGTAATCGACGCTCTTAATTTGTATTACATGTAAGCAGTTCTGAGCTCAATGAGACCATAGTGGCTACACCTGTTAGGAATATATCATGGCCTTGTCGTCAATATGCTGTAATTGTTACAAATTCTTCTGAAAGAATTATTGAGCCGCCTAGGTAAGTGGTCAGACTTACAGATCTGATGGATATATGTGACAGGTCCAGGTTCCTATGGAATGAAAAGTTGTGACATGCCATTGGCGTCTTTGTGGTCTGACTGTACCCCTCTATTTATGTTATATATCAAAGATCTGTACGCCAAGTGACAATGTGTTTGTCAAGAAAATCAGTCTTAAGGGAAATTAGACAATAATATCCTATGACCAGGTGTCATTTAGCCTTTCTCTTACCTACCTTGCCACACTAATATAGTACAATGAAGTATACTCTTCAAATAAATAATAGGTCCTACTTATCTTGTGGTAAGTAGGATCTTATCACATGATATTCCTTATCACCATAGGGGAGCCCTTGTTGGTGTGAAATAGAACCCATTGCAAAGGGTTCTACCTAGAACCCTTAATTCTGGATTCTTTATAGAACCATCTGGAAATTATTCTATGGAGGGTTCTGCCTAGAGTCTTCTATAAATGCTACTAACGACTGTTTTATAATCTAAAGCAGAGATATTCAACTCTTACCCTATGATGTCTGGGGCCTGATGGTTGTCTGTTCTACCTGCTAATGTATTGCCTCTGATACCTGCTAATGTATTGCCTTCTACCTGCTAAATGAGCCTCTGATTAGAGGAAGACGTGGTTTTTGGCTTCAACATTCAGAGTTGAGTTTGAGGGATCTAAAGGTTCTTTCTCTTTTTTCTATGAATGGTTTTTATTTCATTTAACCAACATTTGGTTATGGGAGGGAATTACTGGCAGCAAGTGCACTGTCAATAATATACACTTGGGGTCGGCCCAAGGATCAAACCTTGAGGAATGGCCATAGATACTGCCAGAGGTGTGGAAAGCAGGCCTTCGAATTTGACTGTTTGATTGCAAGTATTTTTCAAACTGAACTAGAGTCCTCTGAGAACCCTAGGTTGTTGAGTCGTTTGATACGGACCTGATGGTTGATAGAATCAAAGGCTTTAGCCAAATCAATCAAGACAGCCTCAAAATAAAGATTTGGAAGTAGAAACTGTTGTTTAGGATCTTTAGAGATGTTGAGATGCACCCATGGCCAGCACTGAACCCTGACTGAAACTCATAGAGAACGCTGTAAGACCCAAGATGGCGGGGTAGCTTTTTATTGACCAGGCATTCAGATACTTTAGAAAGGCATGGCATTGAGAATTGAGATAGGCCTCAAGCTTGTCACCCTCTTTGAAGAGAGGAATAATGTCAGCAGCTTTCCCATCCTGTGGGATCACAGCTGATTGTAATGAGATGTTTTAAAGGCAAGCAATTGGGGCTGGGATATTTTACCAGGAATTCTTGAATTTTATGCTCTCTTTAAAGTTAAACTCTTCGTGAAGATACATTACATAGCATAGCACTTTCCTTTGAGTGTTACCAGGTCATCCAGTAAACAAGTAGCCTACAAATAAAGGGTTCTATAACACTTCCTAAGCTGTTGCTGTGGGGGAACCGATTTGTTGCCCCATACAGAGACGATTTTTGTTCTACCTTGAAACCAAAATACAGAGAACTGTTTTTGGTGTATGCAGGCCAGTACACTTGGAGATTAGGATGTGCTCTTCCAAGTCACTGTGCCCGATCTCCCTACCATAACCATATACAGTGCATTTAGCCAATGCTCTTATTCAGAGCGACTTACAGTTAATAACCATAACCTACTGAACAAGAGTATCTGAAGTCTCTCTCCACTGAACTTCTCCAACAGTTCCCAAAAAGAGACGACAATTGATCCCACAACTGAAATCCGCCTGATTTTTGTGGCTGTGCGTTTGGCCTGTCCTTAAGGAGAGAAATTATTTAAACCCCTATGTAGCTTATAGCAATGCTAGATATCCTGCGCTTAACTTTTTTGGCAGACTAATCTAAGTGTCAGTGTGGTCGTCTGTTACGTTTCCACCAGTGTTAAAATATTTGTATTGCCGAGTTGACAGATAACGTCCATGCTGTGCATATAGATTTCCTCTTAATAATGTTTGTGAAGGGGAAATCTGTATGCATCTATTTGCCAGCTGGCTTTGAAGAAACTTGCCTTATCCATTTTATCCCCAACTCTGAAGGAATACTGTTATAAAGACAAACAAGCTTTGGTTATAATGTAGCAATATTCTCTACAAAGAGTGGCCAACCATTGAGAGGGGAGCTACAGGGTCTCAAATCATTTTCTTTCTTTCTGGTAGTTCAAACCTGGAATTCCTATTTCTCTTTACAATGCAAACTTGGAGACACGGTGGATCTACAGCCGCTGCTTTTCAGAGGTGTTTTATCAGTTGGTCTCTTTTACATTTAATTCCTAATGTTTTAAATTTCACATTGGTGTTTTTGATGTGTCAGTGTTTGAGAAATAAATTGATGTAGTGCTAAAAAAGTCAATAGGTAATGTGGACATAGATATGCTAGGTGTGCATAACTTTGTAGACCAAGATAATTTCAGGCTGTCACATATCTATCTTTTTGTATTTGCAAAATTTTTCCAAATAAAAGCCAATTCCAATGTTATAAGACAAGATCCTAAAGTTATTCTGTATGGCTCCTGCCTCTGAAAAGAAACATGGAGAGGGTATAGAGAAGGTAGATGTCAAGGTGAGGTTGTGGCCAAGCACATCTTCATCCCAATTTACTCTTGTTGAAGAGCTGAACAGGGGTAAAAGGAAGGCTATATCACATCTATTTCTGTAGGCTCTGGGGAATGCCAATACGGGCTGATTCGGTCGACCATCCATTCATATGAATTTCCCCAGACGTTGAGTAAATTTTACTCAGGACAAATGCTTTAAGGGTTTGTGTAATGAACAGTGGCACAAATATATTTGACTGTAGATGTTTTATTCAGTCAGTCAATCAAAATAGTCAGCCAGTTAGTCAATCAGTCACCACAGTCAGTCAGCACATTCAGTCTGTTAGTCCGCAAGTCTGTTAGTCCGTAAGTCAGTCAGATAGTCAGTCAGCCAGTCAGTCAGCCAGTCAGTCAGTTTACTTCCAAGTGTCATCTTTGTTTATGAGTCACTGTTGTACAGAATGTAAATTGTTAGTCCTCAATGTTACCCCAGATAGAGGGATGAGTAATCAAGTGAGTCCTCACCAAGTCTAATAGCAAAAAAAACAGACAGCACTTATTTAAAATGCCTCTTGTCAAAAAGGGCCTCGAGGAGATTAACTATATACGTCTTGGACTCAAAAGACTGCGGTAGAAATTATCCTATTTTTCTTCATTCAAAAATGTTCAGGCTTGAATTGCTGGCATATAGTGCCTAGCAACAGTGTTCATCAGTGTGTGACTTGAAAAGCGTGTGGTTAATATTGAGGCGGGAGACAGTGCCTGCTACAGCTGTGTACTTATTAAATTGAAAAAAAAAAAATTCTGCCAACTTGACCATATTGTTTTAGGGAATCTCAATTAGACATATAAAAAGGAAATAACTAAGATAACTATTTGTAAGATTCTTAGTTTCAGAATTTACATCCAGAAATTCATGTTCTTGTTTAAATGACTTGCACATCTTGTAAGAGTTTGATAGATGGTAAGAAATCAGCCAATTAAAACCAGTGGCTGTTTTCACCACTCTTGCCATTCAAGTTAGGTCTCTCTCGGAGGCTGTGAAACTAGATGTCTTGACAGAGAGAGAGCCCGATGGTGGGTGAGAATATCTCAAATTGAATGCCGAGAACTTGGTTGCACCTAGCCAATTAAACCAACTCTACAGTGAACTTCATCTAAGGAGAATGTATATTGCAATACATCTTTTTGACAAAGGTCAATTCTTAAACACACACCATGTATCTATATGTTTGCCCTACGTGTCTTCATGCCTTTCTAATAAAATTCAACCACTGATTGCTTGCTTGTGCCAATTTAATCTCTCTTTCCAAATACTGATTGTTCAATCAAATCATGTTCTACTACATTCTTTGTGTGCCATTTGTATAATCTTAACATGGTATGTCTAAAATCCCACAGTACATCTTTAATTGTGTGGAATTCAGCCAAAAGAGAAAGCCACATAGCTACACAGGACAAACATAGTTAGAAAGTATTTTTTTGTGAATAGAAGAAGCATTAACCTTTGGAACATCAGTGAAGTTGGAAATATAGTCCACAAACTCTCGGCTGAAATCTGTGGATTAAGTTTATTGTGGAGTTGAGTATAATTGGTTCGGTTGCACTGTGGTTGGACTGCAATCTCTTGCTTATTTTATTTATTTATTTTTTACGATTTGCTTAGCATGCAAGTGACAAAAGGTAGAAACAAACGAGGCATTGACTTAAAGATTAGCTAGCCTATCTCTGCCACTGGCTTTCTGTCTGGTGCTGGCAGGTATTTTCTAGATTCACAGTCACTAAGCAGCCTGATTAATAGCCTGCTTGTTGAGTATATTAAGAACTGGTCTCTGCTCAGCCCAATTCAGGCCAATTTGCTTTACCACTACATGTCTAGTGCTGTTTGTTTCTTACATTTTTTACAATCAATAACACGCTGGTGCTTTTCACAATACACAAAACCAATTATGCTTAATTCCAGATGGAAGAACATTTACCTCAATGCATAAGCACTATTCACCTGTTTTCACACATCTATTTTACATTCCCACTTTTTAAGTCTACGCACAACTCTCTTTTGTAAAGCACAATTGTCACCATGTTGCCATACAGAAAACAGCCGTTCAATAGCCAAACTCAAATCATTTCAATTCAATTCTATCAATTCTAACACTCAACGAACAGTTGTCCAGGTGTAAACACTAACAAGCATAAATAGTCTACAAGCATTAAGGATGTTGGCATAAAAAGGGCCACATATGAGCTCATCTGTGTTTTAGAAGCATGGATGACAACATCAGAGAAAGGGAGGTGGAAGAAAAATGAGAATGAGAGTGGGAGAAGGAAGAGGATAAGTAACAATTATCTTTAATGAAATTTATGAGTGATATGACCATAAATGACTGTACTTCGACCAGGTTCTTATACATGGTACTGTATGACAATGAGGGAAACTGGGCAACGAATACAGACAGAATTGGAGCCTTGCCTCTGTTGCATCAATTGTTCGGACTTCAGAAATGAAAATAGGTAACTCACTGTAAACCTATCTGACTACTGTGCTGACTTCCCTGTTTTCTGTACTCTGAATCTGCATGCATTAGCACACACAGAACAGTACAAGAAAATTACATTGACCTGAGACTTGTATTCATTTTCTATATAATACACTTTTTCTTGCATGATTTCTGAGGCCCAAGAACTAGACAGTTGCGGACATAGTTGTCGTCGAAAAAGAAACTGTTTATGTTTAGTCCAGTCACAAAGAACAATCCAAGACAAAAGGATTTTCCAAGCTATAAAGACCAACAGAAAATGTAGGTGAACACCTCTGCCCCCCCCACAAAATGAACAATTCTGATATTTTTGTATTTTCTATACACTTCAATGTACTCTCTAGAAATAATGTGCAGTCTATAATATGCAAAATGCAAATTCAGGAAAACAGTTATTGACAGTAGGTTATTGAAACAGTTGGTTATTGATTCATAAATACCTTTTTATAATATCTTTTTCATTTTTATACGTTTTCAATTGCTCTCACCAATATGCACTGGGTATCCAGTAGTGTAATTTTATTTTATGCTATTTTGTGACTTTTGAAGGCAAAGTTTAATGTATATTCCAGATCATATGGTTGAGTATTATGTTTAATTTTAAGAATTCTGAGGTATGGTTAATAAGGTGTGAGTTTCGAGAAGTGTGTTTTTAGTTTTGAGAAAATGTAGAAGTTGTTCAGGAAATATGTGTTACCAGTTGTGAAAAATGAATTCGTTTTATATGGTATCGTAAGTAAATTTCAGCTCATGTTAGCACAGTGGTGATATTTCTGTTCTGTCAACGAGCATAAATGTGCGTAATTCTTTTAAAATTGAACTATCCCAAAAAAGTCCAAAACAGGAAGTACACAACTTGATTTATAGCCATATATCCCCGTAATAGCCAAATGTTTTGATATTAACAAGTTTTTGGCTCATTGGCTAAAAATACATTAGGTAATTGTATTTTAGACAAACAATTTATGATGTTATTTACTCATTACAGATGGTTTTGACTTTGTTTTAAAGGGTAAATGTGTCAGTTATATATTAGGCAGTGGGTAAATGCCTTGCAAAGGCACTGAGTCATTGCTTGGTAATAGTTTTTTTATGTGCTGCTATTCAATATTTTTCCAATTTGTCATGAAATCGTACTATTTAAGAACACGTAATTACATGATTCTGATGTACACATACCAATGTGTCCCTTTAAATTGTGATCTAAGCGAGGCATTCATTCTGGTAATACACCGGTGTACATATTTACTTTCTGCACAAATGTGTCTCCCCCTACAACCCAGTCATACACGGTCATATTTCAGAAGGAATAGGCCATGTCCTCTGACAGCGCAAAGCTGTTCCTATCAGTCTAAAGCTCACTGCAATACACTTGGGTTATTCATCTTTCATGTCTGTGTATGCTCACAGAATGTTGTCATATCCACACAAATCCCCCGCAACTAGGACTGGCGTGTTACACAGCTAAACATGGCTGCAGCTTGACTTGCCTGTTGTATTTAACCGAGAAAAAGACAAACTAGGTAGAATAAACAAACCTTTATGGGAGTCGCCTCAATGTGCATGAATACCTAGGAGTTAAATTCATGCATTAAGGTTAATTGAGACAACCATGTCAGATTATTTGCTTCACTTAACTCGAGCCATTAGTTTATATGTTGGTAAATTATCCTGTGTTATTAATGGAACATGATGAATTAATTTCAATTAAGTAACTCAGAGCAGAAAAAAAATTATGAATTCCAAACAAGGGGCTAAGCAGTTGATCTCTTCACAATAATTGACACCTCTTAATAGCCACTATCTAGGGTTTATGTTTCATGCTCACCAGTTGGTTTGGTATAATTCTAAGGGATGGGCCTGGGAAAATGTCAAAAGCACTCTCAAATTCATATACAGAGCCTTGAACATAAGGACCGACAAGCCAAAAGTTTTACATTATAATTTTTTAAGCTAGAAATTTTTAAGCTAGACGCAACTATACTATATCAAAACAACACAATATTTGGACAAAATGAACCCTTCCTGGATACTCACTGTTATGATGGACAGAACCAGTTTGTGAAAGGCTCCTGTTGGATTTAACTTGGCACCTACCTGATAGTTCTCAGCTGTGTCACGCCAGATACCATTCATCATAATCAGGAAGGTCAAGAAGCAGCTCCATAAATGTGTCCATCACTAATTTACCTCTTTCTTTCAGGTCATAATAATGGGCTTTCTATATTTATCTGTTTAATGAACGACTTAACCGTTTGGTAAACTTATAGATTTTAATCTGGTTGGTGTACTAGAGATTTTGAGATGTACCTACATAGTTTTTTAAATAACTGGTATAATTTTCACAAGTATGTGATACTTTTTTATAATTCTATTCTGAAAATTCTAAACAGATCATCAGAATGGCTCACGCAGTGGAAAGTCACTCTTAGATACTATTTTGAATTATAGTTTTGTGTACAAAACATTCCTGGGGCCGTATTCACAAAACATTTTATCTTACCACTAGGAGGAGTCCTAAACAGCACTAAAAGTTCCTAGCTAAGAGTTTCCTCTTAAAACCTATTCACAAACCTGCTAAGACCAACTTTTACTAAGGAACGGGGAGAAGTCTTAAGCTAAGAGAAAGGGCGGGGTTGACCCCGTTGCTATGGATGATGATGTGTTCCACGAACAAGCTTACAGGTCTTACTATGTCAATAGTGATTGGCTGATAGGGGAGGGGTCTCTGTCAGTGAATTCATCGTAGCAATACTGTAGGACGATGTGTCATGTTGCCATATTGAAATAAAGATATTCAAATGAAAATGTTGGTGTGTCACTGATTAAACATGAAACCAGGAATGATATACTGACTTGTCAAGATATGTTCAGCTAATTGTCAGCCTCTTACATGTCTGGCAGCTCGTAAAGAAATTAGCATTAATCTTTTGATGGTGCAATAATTTGTGCAATATACACTGTATATAGCACCTACTACGCTTTGTGGTCCAGCTATGGCCATAAAGTTGACTATGTGTCTTTGTAGTTGCGAATGAGGAAACCAAATGATTTGTCGGACAATATGGGGTCGGGAGAGCAAATTTATTGTTTATGTAATATTCTACTGACAGATGACTGAGATATATGTAGTACGTCTGCGCTGCATAGCTGCATTTTCCCTGTGGCCAAGTAGAGTAGAGATGTCACAACCTTGATCAGGGCCGGCCCTAGGCATAAGCGACATAGGCGGTCGCTTAGGGCCCCTGACCTTTAGGGCCCTAACCCCAAATCAAATTTGGGTTAGGGCCCCCAAAAGGCTAGGGTCGGCCCTGACTTTGTTATTGGGTTATTCTTTTTGTTGGTGAAATGACTGCATCAATGACTAGTTCGACTATGATCATAATACCCTAGTGATTAAGGTGTTACCTTTGTAGAAGCTCAGTATCATTAAATGTTTCTAAAACGTCAACCTGATTACAAGGCGCAGCAGCCCTTTAAGAATTGTTTGTGATTTGGTCTTAGTGACTAAGGAGTACTCTTCAATATTCCTAACTTTTCACAGATTTAGGAGCTGGTTTTAGCGCTAAAACGCTTTATGAAATACTCTTAGGCCAAAAATGTTGGCCAATTTTTTTAAGAGTTACTCCTAAATCAGCAAGTTAGGAGCTACTTTTAGCCTTAAGATATTTTGTGAATACGGCCCCAGAAATACCTGGGTTGTAATTTCAATAAAATTCTGCATTTAAAGCAGAGAGACAGGCGATAGATACTAGCCTCCTGTAACATTCCTGATCTTCCAAGCTCACATCCAAGAGGCTAAGACAGTACTGCATCAGTTTACAAATTACATTCAAAGGTGATCTTGTACAATGTTAGATGGCGCCTAAATGGAATGCAACTAAGTGCAATATTTTTTATAGAAGCCAGCGTAGCAGATGCTTGTTTCTAAAATGATGCAGTTCCAGGTTTTTACTTGAGACCCAAGGGTTTTGCATTTTATTAAATTTTTAAATTCAAATTTTCCCAAAAGGTTAAAAAGCAGTTCCAAATGAAAAGCACAAACAGAATTTGCACAATGCACAAAGACACTCAAAACATTAAATACATGACACAAAATCAAGTACTTGCATCAAAAGCTACAACTTGTCATCTCATGCAAAGTTATTTAAATCTGTCTTTACACAGTGGCCCAATAAATACTAACTACAACTATCAATATAACCTAGTGTGGTATATTAACCCTATTGTATAAGTTTATGTGCCATTTCTCGATACTTTAATTATTGTATGTCCCAATAAAGACAAATAAACATATTACAGCTATTCTCTCAATCAATCAATCAAATTTATTTATAAAGCCCTTTTTACATCAGCAGTTGTCACAAAGTGCTTTTACAAAACACCTGGCCTTAAACCCCAAGGAGCAAACAACAGTAGTGTTGAATTTCAGTGGCTAGGAAAAACTCCCTAAGAAGGTCGAAATTTAGGAAGAAACCTAGAGAGGAACCAGGCTCAGAGGGGTGACCAGTCCTCCTCTGGCTGTGCCGGGTGAACATATTAAGAGTACAAATTGTAATAATTAATAAATGCATGCGGGCTGAGTCCAGAGTCTATTTAAACCTAGTCCAGGTCTGAAGCATGACCAGATGGACAAGGACAGGGACAACACGGGGAGGTGTCAGCCCAGTGGCAGCTAAAATCGTCAGGTATCGTCTTGATCTGCAACACAACCAGGAGGACTTTGGACAGAGACAGCAACGGGTCTTTCAAGCCAGGTACTCCTCAGGTGTGGGCCAAGACCACATGTCCTCCTAAGTTTAAAACGGCAGAAGACAGGGAAAATTTAGAAAATGCATTCCTTAGATCTAAAAGGATTTATAGACAAGGAGAACTGCCCTACTCCCCCAGCACAATAATATAGCAGCGTAAGACCATGGGGCTGAGACAGGGGGGTCCAGTGACACTGTGGCCCTATCCGGGGGAGGTCCCGGACAGGGCCCAACAGACAGGAAATCACTCTATTGCTTGAGCATTTCTGTCCAAGTACAATTGACAGTTACTTTAACACGCAGGTCTAAACTGAAGCACTGTTGACCAAAATAAAATAAATTATATGCAGAATGCACTAAGACATTCAATACAACTATATTGTACTCTATATAATGTGGTATAGCATTGAACCTACCTATTGACATTCTTGAATATTCTTAGTATTGATGTTCCATTTGAGCTGCTGCCCAGCCTCTCTTATGGAAAGGCCATGATTGACAAAATGGTCAATAATTGTGTCTCATATTTAATCTAAAACTATTAGGGTTGGGCACCGAACTC
>JACXGI010006330.1:0-19582 GCA_016801175.1 Esox masquinongy | reverse complement strand
AAATGCAAAGCTGGCCATGATATTGGGGAAACACCTGGTCAAACACACTATTTCTTAAAGCTGAAGCGTCTACCATATTTGATAGCATGAAAGCCAAGTCGCCCGCAGCAGCCGCAGCTAACTTTAGCGCTACAAAAGTACCAAAACAAGGTACCGTTGGGCACTGGTACCGAATTCCATGTACCGGTACCGGTATCGGTTCAAATGCAAACGGTACCCAACCCAAAAAACTATAGATCTTTATATTCCACTTTGAACTACTCCACCACCACGTATCTAAACCCCAATTATCTTCCCTTTTCTTGGTCCAATCTTGCAAATTGTAACTCATTATTACAATGAACTCCTTACACAGGAATAAGGACTGAAAGCTGGTGGAACAATTTTGCTAAGAAGTTTTGTCTGAGTGCAAAAGAGGTTCAGATTCAAGGCAGTAGTTTGTATCGGCTATGGCCAGACGTTGTAATTTTGTTTTCAATTTTAAGTTTCAAGAGTTTTGTGTATTTTGTATTGAGTTGTGTTTACTGTTTGTCAAAGAGGTGCTTACCATTGGCAGTGTGTGTGAAAGCAATGAGAAATCACAGTTTTCCAAAAAGAGAATACTGCTTTGCTTGTTAAATTATAATGGAGATCATTTTAAGTCTCTTAGCAATCGAGAATGTGTACGTTATTTCATTATTTTAAATGTTTGTTCTTTTTTTGATTACGTTCTTGTTAATGTAGACATTTTAACAGTACAATCGATCAAATTTTGTCCTTTCATGTAAGTAAGGTTGCTAACGTTCTTCATAAAGAATATGAGCAATATGGAATTTCAGTTTTGTGTCAATTTTGCCTTCGATGTTTGGCCATGATATCTTGTCTACTTCGCAATGAATATTTTCATTGTCCATGCACTGCGGGAAGAATCTTTTGGCATGTCCAATCCCACGTGCCATTGATCACTAGTGATGTGCATGACATAGCTTTCCATGAGCTGAAAAGCTTGCTTTATTAACAAAGATGTACTTATGATGATTCACAGCAGCTCATTGTAATTTTGACCCTGTCCAGGGGCTTTCTGATCTACTTCTCTGACTTGCTGTCTACCCTGTTCCATTTTGAAAGTCATCGCCAGTGTTCACAGGATTTATATGGCTATATGGTTGCCAGTAGTGGTTACTACTATGGATGAAAAATGGTTGAGTGATGATCAATTAGGAACAATGAGCATAGTGATAGTAGAGACGAAAAGAGAAGAAAATCCTATCAAAAGTTATGCATGTACTTTGTAAGAACATAAAGTATTTCAATGTGAAACAGGTCTTTCAAGAATGTTGGTTGTACTCAGTCAGTGTCAGATGCAACCGAGCATCGCAGGAGTTACGTAAATATGTAACTATTTTGGAAAACGCGATTACGTTCAGTATGAACATATCAGCAGTGCTATTATGTTCAATAACAACATATCCCAGTGTTGTTGGTCCCACTCCCACTCAGTGTTTTTCATTTTCTGTCGATTACATCAAGGACCAATGTAATAATGTTAAGGAGTCATTGAGGTCCAGTACGACTGGGGATGTGTTGATAGGGAATGTAATTCCACCGATTTATGTTCATACTGAACATAATGGTGGTTTATATATTAGTTGTATACGATGGGTCAGATGTGCTTTGAAAAAAATTATGTTTGATGATCTGTTGTGTTTTTGTACTTACCTCATGCTTGAGTGAATAATACCAAATCGACTAAAAACACTGTAAATCAATGCGGTTAGTATTCATATTTCATACATATAGTTTGGCTGTGTGGCATCAGAACTGGAACCATGGAGCGATTGAAGAAGATGGCCTGGTCTGATGAATCACATTTCCTTTTACATCACATGGATGGCTGGGTGCATGTGCGTCGCTTACCTGGACAACAAATGGCACCAGAATGCACTATGGGAAGCAGGCAAGCCGGCGGAGGCAGTGTGATGCTTTGGGCAATGTTATGCTGGGAAACCTTGGGTCCTGCCATTCATGTGGATGTTACTTTGACACATACCACCTACCTAAGCGTTGTTGCAGACCATGTGCACCCTTTCATGGCAATGGTATTCCCTGATGGCATTGGCCTCTTTCAGCAGGATAATGCGCCCTGCCAAAAAACAAAAAGGGTTCAGGATTTATTTGAGGAACACAACAACGAGTTCAAGGTGTTGACTTGGCCTCCAAATGTCCCAGGTCTCAATCCAATCGAGCATCTGTGGGATGTGCTGGACCAACAAGTCTGATCCATGAAGGCCCCACCTCGCAATTTACAGGACTTAAAGGATCAGCTGCTAACGTCTTGGTGCCAGATACCACAGCACACCTTCAGAGGTCTAGTGGAGTCCATGCCTCGATGGGTCAGGGCTGTTTTGGCTACAAAAGGGGGACCTACACAATATTAGGCAGGCGGTCATAATGTTATGGCTGATCGGTGTATATATGCAGAATGAACAAATAAAGGGACAGAATGTGCTTAAGAATCAATATGGAAAAGAACCAGCATTATGTTATGGCTAAGGAATTAGCTAAGCTGACAGTCTCTAGAAGCAATGACTATCACTTCATTTTCCCTGTCCCATCACTACCTTCATGCTTGACAGAATGAGGAAAGCTATTGGGGGAATGATGGGAGAGGTTTGACAGACCCTTTTTCAAATGATGAAAAGTAGGAGACAAGGATATAGGACCTACAGTAGCACAATATACAACTCCATTACACACACACACCCATACACACACACTCCCACACACACACCCACACAAACATGGCCCTTCTGCAAGTACCATTTGAAAACCAACAGTGTAGTCAATTAGTGTGCTGTTGAAGCTAAGAACTCCTCTGTAAATGTTTATTGTTTTTTTCTGAGGTAAACTTTTGGAAGCCAGTATGAAAACCAATAAACCTGTTCATTTATTTTTCCTAGAGAAAGAAAATAGAATTTTTGAAATCGAGCAGAGACAGGATAAGGATATGAACACTATTATGAAGTAATAACATAGAATTGGTAATTAAATGTTTTAGTGAATAGTCATCTCACTGCAGGGTCACAAGACTGCTTATGCTTGTTCGGTCACCAGTTCTTTTAAGTAGACTCTAAATTAGAGAAATATGTGCATTTGGTTACAATTCCATGAATCTGTAGGTATGACTATATTGTTGAGAAAATACTGTAAGTTATTTTGAGGAACGCATGGAGATTGGACTACTCTGGGATGTTTACCAATGTCAAAATGTGCATGTGCGTAAGCAGTTTTTCTCATTTCAGGCCAGTCACTGACAGTTACTCAATTAGCCCTGTCAGAAAAATATTTCATATTATAAGTTAGTCAAGCTGTCTAAACTGGTAGTAATCATGGCTGAATAACTACTGAGCATGCTGAGTTTGAAAATAACATCCTGTCCATGGCAAAATGCTCATGTACAAGATGTATTATATGCATTTTTGAATTGGAAACATTTTTTTTTTTGCATATCCCATTCTTGATGCTGTCACAGCCAGTGGATCAGTCATTGTCCACTGTGACTCTGGACGTTTAAGGTTAACTGGCTTGATTAAGGGCTTAACAACTATTGCTCACCTTATTGTCCTCACATGGATTATTTCAGTTACTGGCTCTATTCTCATCACTGCTTGGCTACTCTAGCCACATAGCATAATGTCATTGCAGAAAACTTGCTTAAAAATGGGAACATTTTATCTATACCCTAAGGCAACATATGCAGAATTGACAGATAATGAACTTTAACTTACAGTCATGCTTTTAGAATTGAAAGTGTGTTGGCACAGGATGACTGGTAAATAAAGACACTGCATAAACATATAGCTGTCGCTTATTTGAATGTATCTGGAGTTTACATGTTAACACTGTCTGTTTTCTGAAGGTGTCTTGTCACAAACACAAATGCTAGGATCAAATATTTTGAGCTATGAACTAATACCTCACCTACACTCAGTAGTCTTTGGAACACCAGGAGGTTTGTGGTTTTGTGGTACGATGCACTCTGCTTCGTTATCAATCACAAGGTCTGATTGATATCTAAGCAGTGAGTACAAATCTTTAAGAATGGCCATCAAAGCACACTTATGAAATGGGTCTAATAATTAGTTTTCTTATTCATCTCCCCATGTCCTCCCCTTCTCAACCATAGGACCTGCTTATTTAATGATGAAATTAACATTGTAATTCAAATATATGACTGTACACATGGCACCTATGGCTATATTGATGTCTAAAAATTGCAAGGACTTCAAAAAGGTTTAATGCTATATGCCAGTCGTCATTGATTGGCATGAATTCAGTATGTTGAAGTATATCATCAGTTTCTAGGCAAGTTTCCTCCACTACTGGATCAAATCAAACAGTATTTACCTATGAACTGTGACTGCATGCAATTTTGATTAACTAAGAGCTGAAAAGAGCAAATACTGTTTTGATAATTTTATGTGTCATGCCGGTCTTTACAGATAGATGTAAATATACAGTATGTCAGAGTTTATGTCTGCAGTTTCTAGGCAAGGTGATGTCTTCATTAGCCAAAAGCCTTCGAAGTGACTTTCCCTAATGTTGTGTCAAAGCCAGAAGTGCTATTTGAGAGGCTCTGTGCATGGAATTGGTTTCGGTGGAAAGATCTGATGGCGTGCCTACTAGTTGCGCTGACTCAACATAAACTGTACAAAAGGTTCAGCTCAGTGTGTCTGACTGGGATTGTTGCAGTGAAGTGAAGTGCTTGTACTTGTCTGTTTGTTCTCAAGGGCACCTGTGGGAAGTAGGTCTCATTCGTCTTTAAACATATGAAAAACATTCCCTAGTTTAGAAGAGAATTTTAGGACTTAGATGTCCAGGTGTAGAAATTCATTTTTAAAGGTCAGAATATATACTAAATGAGTTGGCTGCAGGCTCCAGATGGAATGCTGAAGTATAGAGAGACATTACAAAAGCTTTTCCTAGGTAACACTTACTACAGTTGAATTACAAGTTTAAGGATGGTTGTTGTTCAAAAACAAATGGACCACGTAATTTGTTTTAAATGCCTTTATTTTGTTTATCACGTTTAACTGAAATACAAATTAAAAACCGGATACTTTTTGGCCGCATGACTTTCTCAAAGAAAGACTTTCACCTTCAACCGACAATCCTTTGGTTGTGTGGCAGCAGGGCTTCCCTTCCTCCTTTTTGTTCTCCAAGTATTATAGTTGTATTGTAATTTTTATATGTATCTGGTGGTTTCACCACTCACAGGTTGTAATCTTTTCTGGGCAAATGTGATATGCTGCGGGTGTGTGTTTAGTGTAAGGTTAGAAATGATACAGGCTCAATAGGATCTAATTACCTATAGATTAATCTTCCAAATATCTGCTCAATTCTTTTCATAGCATTTGCCCTTCCAGAGTGTTTCATATGGATTAACTTAGGTGACTTTACAAAGAAGATTTAGTTCAGATATATTGATATATAAGATTTACTGATTAACCTCACTGTCTGGCTTCCACCATATGGCTGTCATCCCAAATTAAAACATTGATTAATAATAAATCTGTTATGACATCCTCAAGGATATGGATAAATCAACTGATACACCACAGAATACATGCGTTGTCTGCCTACGTACAAAGTAATTACTCACTGTTAAGCAGAATTACAGTGAAATGTGTCTTCATGTGTATTAGTAATTATTGCGTATTTCATGTGTACCGGTAATTAATGTGCGTTACCCATCCTAACAATCTGGTCCTAATTTCAAGGTGTCTGGAAGTGCCATCCAAATGGGAGGATGAACACACGGAGTACACCACAGGAGTAGTAGATGTGAAATCTGTATAATGTAATCAGAGTAGGGAAGGAACAAATGACTTGTAATGGCGCACCATCAAAACATTTCACATTCTGTCCTGTTGATCGCCCATTACTGGGTAATTGCTTATTTTGTATTCAAACAGGTTGAAATAAATCTTGAAAATTATTTTTAAAACATGGCCCCTGGTCAATCAGGCATATATAATATGGGCTCTATTAAGTTATTGTTTGCTGCTTTTTAGCAGTTTCACTCTCGTTTAGGTCCTCTTAGTAGTGGGAAATATTTAATCATTGAGCAAGATTGATGGGTTTTTTTCAGGGTCTAAAAAACTACAACCAATGACATCATAAGCAGGAATGTAATGTGGTCTAGGGGGTTCCAGTGGTCTAAGAAGCTGCCTCTGATAAACATGTACTGCATCAGCATTGCTTTCAGTATGGCCCACTACTCTTTCGCCCAAAATCTCTCTTCTCCTACCCTGCTGCCTATCAAATAAAGCATAAAAAAGCTTGTGTCTGCAGCTTTTCATGCCTCACCTATGCCCAAAACCTGCACAATTCAGCTCTGGAATCTTCGAGATCCTCTCAATGTTTTGGTAGTTACGTTAGATCCAAACCCTCAACTAATTATCTTGGGAGTCTTAGAGGCTCTGGGAAAACTGACCACAACCCAATGACAATGTATCTCATAAGCCAAGTTTACACTATGCATTAATATATGGGTGTCATTATCCAATCAAAATGATCTGATTACGTTTTGTTTGATATGGTAATAAATGTGTCTTTTATGTGCCCATTGCATCTGCACAATGAAAAGATTCACTGGTTCCTCGTATGTTAATTATTCCAGTCTGCCTTTGAACTCCACTAATGACAATAGGTGAAATGGACAGAAAACAGTAGACTTTTACAGTCAGATGTTTTATCCTATCATCATTACTTGTCACTGTAACGGTCCACAATCTCTCCCATTCTCAAAAGAGTCACCACTCAAAAAAGCTGAGCATCTGGCTATGTGTACAAAATATAATTAATGCAAATTATTCATAAACCATTATTCAACACACCACAAATTGTTGACCCGCCCGTTCCATTTTCCACAATGAATCAAGACCGTAGTCATGAATTGCTATCGATATCACAACATGGGGTTGAAATAATAGCCTTGAATATAGAGTGAAAAATGTATATAACATGACGACGTATAATTTTAACCATAAATGAAATGCAAATTGAAAAGGGGTCTTTATGGAATGATTACTGAAACAGATGGCCACTACAGCCCAACAAATATCATGTCAACCAAAATGTGCAAACAAGAAGACAATAACTTATGCTGAGATTTCATTTGAAACACAACAATACTCCTCTACAGAAACGTTCATGCTTGGCATACAAATGACGGCTATTGTAAATGGAAGAATTTGAGTTAATTGCTGCAAGGTATTTATATTATTGGACCCACGGGTACCTACAGCCTGCAGCTGCTTGGTAGCAAACTACTTTCTGAAATTCACCCACTGCACTTGTTAAACAAATTGCCTCTGTGCATTCTTCCCCCTTACCAATACACTGGTCTGGAATACAAACCCCTTGGATCACCAGCATTTGGCCGGTCTTCAGTCTTTTGGCATTGTGTTTTTGTACCATGACGGAAGCCACCAGGACACAGACCCTGTGGGTTATTACTGCTGTGCCGTACTGTTTTGGGATAACCCCCTTATGTCTTCACGGTCTAGTTTTCCACTACCACAAATATGAACTAAATTGTGATGTTGTCTTTTAATCTCAGCTCTTGTGATTCCGGATGTGAGTGGAACTGCTCAGGTCCATTGGGCTCCCTCCCTAACCACCATAAGCTTTGAGACAGCGCCTGGGCCACGCCAACCTCGACCTGCAGCAGCACATGCACCAGCCAGCCACTGCCCTACGGCGGTCTAACACCAAGGAGACCACAGGTCAGGCTCTGTCACCAGCTCCAGGTGGAGGGCCTTTATTCCCCCACAGTCATGCCCAGGAAAACACCTCTGCCACGGGTAGGATCCGTTCTCACTTGCCTGCTTAATGGCTAGACCTCAACAGACAAAGAGCCGGGGGCTTTTCTACTGAGGTGAGCATTAGATATGGTATAATACAGCATATATACCCACCAAGCATAATGTTGTTATACTGTAATTCCTTTTCAAGGATAGTAGTTTGTTCACTGCAAAATTCAGGGAAACATGTTTTTCTGTTTATCTTCATCCTAAAACTTTGGCATTTATTCATGGTTCTGTGTCATGAAAAAATGGTTTTACTAGTAAAGAACAACACTGTACTACTTCTTCTGTCTTGGATTTGGATCTGTAGAGTGTATTAACATCACAGGGCTACAAGGCCAGTCCTTCCGAGACTGGTGTTCAACAGCTTTGGTTGTTGCGTGTCTCACTGTTTTAATTATTATTGTAAGAAGGTAACGGATTTGGTAACACAGTCAGTGTGGTGAAGGAAGCCATGGATTCCATATTGAAGCATTTATCAGGACAGATACTTAGGCTCTCACCTTCAGCTTATGAATTATTCATAGATATTTAATGGTCTATGGTTTTCTCCCTGATTAGTCCATGGGGTTCTGTACAGGATTGTACTTGAAAGTGAAATTGCAAAGAAAATCTATTACTCTGGATTCCTATTGTTTGTTCCCATAAGGATGACAAGGCAATAATAAAAATATGCAGACCTTGCTGGTAGGTTTGTGTTTGCATTAAGCGGTAACTGGTGCACCCTGCAGTACATGGACAAACTGTCATATTACTACAAGTGAGAACATTAATTTCATTGAATATCTGATGGGTATTTTTTTCAGGAAGCGATTTCAATTTTCTTTCCTTTTTTGACAGGGCAGTTTCCCTCACTGTACCATAGCACATGGATTTCAAGACTTCAAATGAAGAGGTAGCTATAATTTCAGTTGAATAGATTTTAATCCCTCAGCATTTTACAAAGATAATTGGAGCAAATTGGTCTGCCACAGCAACTAGCTACATGTCTTTTTACTTTACAGTGTGCTCAACTGCTAACACATGTTAACCTTTGCGCTACAACGAGTGCCATTTAATAATATAAGAATGTATCACTCACTTAGGTAGATGAAAATGTGACTGTCCTTGTTGCATATCTTGTGCCTGGTGCCTTACGCCTTCAGCGTAATTTGTAAATGTACACATACAGTATCTGATTGGAGTTGATGATGGAGATAATAATGGAGAGAATTGGGCTGGTGGGGTAATGATAAAACACATGATGGGATCAGAGATAAGGGTAATTACATAGATACTCTACAGCGGGTCAAACAATATTCATCCGAGCTGGGTAGAGTAGGGGCAGCTCCTGACCTACCCAGGGCTACATCATAACACTGATTCTCCTGATTCTCAGGATAATGAGAGAGAATTCCTCCAATTAACCCCCCTTCTCGCTCTCTCTCTGTCTCTGTTTCTCTCCCTCTCACTCGCTGTTTTGTGGGACACACACACAAACAAACACAAATGCGTATAGTTTATGTGCACTGTAATTGTCTTTTTTCATTTGAGTTGTGAGGTTAAACTCTGTGGATATATTTAAGGAATGTATGTTAAAGAGTTTAACATGGAGATCCTGTTTATTAATACTCTAATTGAATGGTTTCGTATGCAGAGCTAGTGTATGTAATTTTTAGAGCTGCAATGTAGCTTCCACTCCTTGACTAAGCGTGTGGCTGACACACAAGCCTTCCTGGTTGTGTCTTGATGGATGTATCCTTCTGTGACTCTGCTGCATGTGTCGTCAAGGATACAGAGTGACATTGCTTGCTTGGCTTTACATTAGTAATCATGTCAGGTGAAGGTACTTCTTTTATTTAGACTTAACTGTAGTCTCAAGGACAGGGCATGCATTGCAATTAGCTGGTGGGTGGGTTTTGCGGAATGCTAATTTATGTGGATTTGCATGTTTTAAATGGATCACGGCATATTATGATTTCATCCCTTCCTCTTGTGTAACACTGAATGCATATATAGTGACTAGGCATCATTTATGGAAATCTTTTAATATAACACAACTTTTAATGAATAGACAAATTAAGGATTCACTATTTCATTGAGAATGTTCTCAGTTAAGTTATTGTAATGATTTTTTTCTATGGTCCCAGATTAAGAAAAATATAATTGTAGAAATATCCTTTTTGGAAAAGTAAGAAATATTTTTTCTTATTTTTTAAGGCAGAGATTTTTACAGGATTAGTGGGATTCACATTAATGATTAAGAGAAAAACAAATGGATCTCTTCCTGAAAAAAAAAACTGTCAGTGCCTTGGTTACATAAGTCTGCACTTTTTGGAAGTACCTTTTGCTTGGAATGAGGCAGTAAGTGTGTTTGGATGGTCTCTGTCAACTTACAGTAGCACACCTGGATTTAGCCATGTTATCTTCTTTGCAGAAGAGTTCAAACTCAGTCAAATTGGGAGAGGATCTCCTGTGAACAGCCTAGGTCAGTCCACAGATTTTCTCTAGGATATCGTCCTTTTGATTGTCCTTTTGACAGCAGTCTTTGAGCCAAAATATCTTGATATTTGGAGCTAATTGTCTTCTCGATCCTGACTGGAGCCCCTGTCCCTGCTGAAGAGAAACAGACCCATAACATGATGCTGATGCCTCTGTGCTTGACCATAGGTTTGGGTGATGAGCCATGTTGGTTTTGGGCCAAACATATCTTTTGGAATTAAAGCTAAAATGTTCTACTTTGGTCTCATCAGGGAGATTGAATGTTTTCTTGCTTAATGTATGCAGACTTGAATTTTTTTTTTGTGGCAAATGGTTTCTGTCTTGTCACCCTACCCAATAGCTCAGACTTGCACAATGGTTTAAAATGCAGGGATTTCCCAGTTTCTGACGGAAATTCCTGCAGTTCCTTTAAGGTTGATGTTGGCCTCTTTGTAGACTCTCTAATAAGCTTTCTCCTTGCCCTGTCATCGATTTTGTTTGGACATCCTGATATTTGCAATGCCTTGGTGGTACCATCATGCCTCCACTTCATAATGATGGTCTTCACAGTGTTCCATTATGTTTGTAATGCCTTTGAAATTCTTTTCTATCCATACCCTGATCTGTCCTTTAAACGATAAGATTCCTTCAGCTCTTTTGTTAGCTCCTTATGGACCATAGCTACTGTATTTGTGCAGGAACAGATGAAGGAACTCTCGCAGGAACAGATTATTTTAATTAGAGCAAATCAGAATCACTTCAGTTGATGTCAGGTGATGACAAATTACCTTTGTACATGATTTGGTGTGTGATTGGTTAGATGTGAAAACAGTACCAACACCCCCATTATAATGGCTGTGTATTCCTATGTAGCTAAGTGACAGTTTTTTAAATTTGTTTTTAGTTATCAAAGGAATTATTAATTTGTTTTTCACTTAAATCTTATTGGTTACAACAACTTATTAAAGATGAAACATTGCCTTGATATCAACCTTTACATCAAGATGATCTGCTTTTTCAGTGGGGATGTGTAGACTTTGGATATTGCCTGTATGTCACTAAGCTATGCAGCAAGACTACATTTCTTTCTTCTATTAACCACTGGATTGCCAACATAATATGTAAGATGCACGGACTATCAACACTAGTAAAAATACATGTATCTAAAGATTTCATGAATATTGATCCCCTTTGACAAAACATGCAATGTAAATTAAACTCTTCCTTGATTACTAGATAAACTTTATTTCATTTCAGCTTTAATTTGCATAATATGACTGCATGCTTTAATGTCACCATTTTGAAATGAACAGATTAAGAAGAAATAAATTACTTCATTTCTGTATAAGTATTATCTGTGTCGTTATATCATATTTCTCCAGTGTATTTCTAATACATTGTATTTAGATTTTATGGACGGTTAATCTAGGCAAACTGTAGAAGAATGATACATTATTTTTCCACTTTGAATTTACTTTGCAGATAAAGACTGGGGTTTATCTGCTGCAAGATGGTAACGAGGAGCCTTTCAATATTCGACTGCACTTGGCTAAAGACATTCTGACAATTCAAGAGCAAGATGTCATCTGTGTGTCAGGAGAACCATTTTATTCAAGTGTAAGTACAGTAACCTGCCCTTCCCATCAATTAAAATATGCATGAATTAAACAGGACAAGCAAGATGCTTAATTTCATTGATCCATGCTTAAGCATGTCTCAACTCCATTGGTCCTGCATACATTCCCTGTTCCTAGCTGTAATCAAATCAATAAATCAATTTCTCACACCAGTCCTGGACTAAAAAATCTCCATTGAGCTTGTTTTTTTAGTCCAGTAGTGGGCTTAATCGTTGTCCTCAAACCAGGTCTAAGCGTTTAATGTGTATGTAGTGATGCACAGAAAAACAAGGATCACGCCTGTCTCAAATTAGGTACCATTTAAAATGGAAATTTCTCTTTTTATTACTATTGGATTTCAGCTATGTTGTTCTTACACTTAGATTTATGGTAAAAATGCTTGACTCTTAAAGGTAAATTTAGCAATATGAATTGGGTGCACAAAGTAAATAGCAAAGTGGGTACATTTCCGCAGCACATGAGACATGCATGATTGTAAAGTTCGACGCTGTTTTGGTCCTGTGGTTACCACACACTCTAAACATCGTAAAGGGAACACATGTCCAGATGCTACAAGATTGTTTTGCTGAGTCTAAATATCTCAACAATAAATACCTTCGCTTCATTCTATCTGATTCCTTGCAGGAGAGGACTGTAACGATCCGAAGACAGACAATTGGAGGTTTTGGTTTGAGCATCAAGGTAATTAAGATCTTTATCGATTTGTCTGTTTCTTCCTATTCTCTGTAAATGTGATGTCACCAAATGCAATTGGTCTTTTAAAGCCACCATTGATTCATAACAGTAGACTAAAGGCAATTTAGGAAGACACATCCATATTTCATTTTTTAAAATATTTTCCTTTATATATTTATGCAACAATTGTTGTAACTATTGACTTCACACCCTAGGGAGGCGCAGAGCACAAAATCCCTGTTGTAATATCGAAAATATCAAAAGAGCAAAAGGGTAAGCCATCTTTGCAAGTTCTTTGTTTCTATTTTATTTTACATTATGTAATATGACTGGTTTATTCACCCAAACATAATATGTATTATACTGTCTGCAGCCGAACTGTCTGGGCTGCTGTTTATTGGTGATGGAATCCTCCAGGTAAGTAATGATGATGACATTTGTTTACTCCTAGTGTTATTCAAATCATATCAGAATCAAATCATAGATTTTTTTGGGGTTGCAGACACAGTGAAATGTTAAGCCAAATGCTCAAGTTGCCAGCTCCACATTGTAATAGAACGTCAAACAAAATCAGGACAATTTGAAAACTGTGAATGTCAGCTTTCATTGTTTTTGCATCAATTCTGTTTTTCATCACGCAAACCTTTACCCACGCTGACAAGTATACCCTTGTAAAAATGCCGATGCTGCCAGTCCTGGACCGTAGTGACACGGTTTATAGACTTTATAGGCTGCTTTGTTGCCAGCATCCCCTTCTACACATCACTGTGATCTTTACAGCCGAGTTAACTGGCCCTTGCTACATTCTCTACACCACCAGCCTGTTACCAACTTATTTACATGTTCCACTTAAGTAAATCTCTGCATGCTTCTGTAAATATCTCACGCTGGTCACTCCTAAAGCCCATAATTCCATTGCAAGTCACTCATTTTAATTCTCCACTGCAAATAACTGGAACGATTACCAAAACACTCTCAGATGTTCATCACACCTCCCTATTTCAAAAACAAACTAACCAGTCTGCTGTCTGAGTTATCCACTAGTTGAAAATCAAATCTGTTGGTATATGTGTTTTGCTGCATGTATTGTAATTGGATGATTATGCATATTTCCCTTGAAGTGGTTATTTGTGTTTTTGTAGTACCGTCCTCTTGCGATTGCATGCCATTGGCCTGGTCTTCAATGAGAATTGGTTCTCAACTGGCTGGTTAAATAACAGAAAAAAATGAAATAGCAGTGTATTCAAATAGCATTTCACTCATAACATCAATTTAATGGATTGGATATTGTACTAACCATCGTTTGTTTTTAGATAAATGGAATAAATGTTCGAAGCTATCGCCACGAGGAAGTGGTAAGAAGCTGACATCTCAATACCTCATATTACACTGTAATTCTTGCAACACCTGCTTATCTGGTTTCACCTTTTAGACCTTATCTTTAAAACATCTCAGATCTGTTTTAAACATTCCAATTTGTAAGAAAACTATCAACCTACCAAATATTAGAGGCTGTGTAATTCTCCCAGGTTTTCAACCAATATCTACCAACATCTATGTGTTCTAAGAAGTAACTACATCCGTCCAATTATGTTGTTGAAAAGAGTAACAGAGTTAGAAGTCCAATGGCAAGATTGTAAATTCTCCTTTTTGTTCTTTCCAGGTACAGGTGTTGCGAAACGCCGGAGAGGAAGTCACACTGACTGTCTCTTTCTTGAAGAAGACACCAGCTTTTCTGAAACTGCCCCTCTTTGAAGACTGCACTTGTAGGTGTCTTAAGCCTTGTTTACACTGCAGGCCTTCATTCTCAAATCAATTTTGTTTTTCTAAGACATTTTGCAACAATTTCTAAACTGCAAGTTACAAGTTTAACATATTTGTCCATTCTAACAAAAATATGTAATGAGAGTTTGCAATGAGGCTTGAAGTGTCTGATTACATTTAGCTTTTGTCTGTTCAGACCGTTGGCAGAAAAAAACTGCTCTAATTCACGTTAATAAATAGGATTTGGGTCACTCAAAACTGCCTGTTTGGACAAGGAACCTAGGAAGAAATATAAAAACTGAAACTGTAAATTATTTCTGCAAAAGAAATGACAGAAAATAATAACGTCATCCACAGCATCATCCACACGTGGATTACAATAGATGATGTTTCATGCAATTTCTGACTATTATTTGACTCTGATATTATTACCAAGGAAATACCTGAAGGGACTATGGATGTAAGTGTCTGCTATGTGATAAAAAGTTGTTTTGTTTTAACTGGAAACAGAGTTTCCCAGAAATGTTCCACTGAATATTGTACTAAGGCTAAAGAAGATGTGACTTATAAATGATAAATACCTTCTGGATGTCATTCTCCTTCTCAGGTGTCCCCAGTGACCAAAGCAGTGGAACGTCCTCCCCTCTGTGCGACAGTGGCTTACACTTGAACTACCATCCTAATAACACGGTACAGTAGTGTTATGTTAAAACTCTATGCTGAATCTTTCTCTACAAATGGTTGTAACAGTGCCATTTGTTTGTTGTGATTGTGCAGTGGCATTCACAGTGAGAAGTTGGCAGTAAGAGTGCTTTGAAGTTTTTCTAACTATTTCTCTGGGTTATATAACAAACAAAAGATATTCAGTAGTTCCACAAGGGCTACTCTTCAAAATATTTTGGACTTCTTTTCTTTATGACAAATCTTTGGATTTGAAGTGATATATTAAATATTGTGTTCAAGTGCAGACTTTCAGCTTAAAAAGGAGCATATTTTACTCCCTATCAAATTCGCCATTGAGAAATTAAAACATGTTTTCTACATAGTTCCCTCATTTTGGGGTGACAAAAGCATTTGGAAAATTGTCTTCAAAGCCCTGTTATTAGGCAGATATGCTTGTTTGCAATGTTAGTGATTACACACGAGAGCTGTCAGTGTCTGGTTTAGGACTCTGGAGACTGACAATATGAAGACATAAGTGTCAATGCAATATAACCTAACTGTCGTGAGGCGCATAAATCTAAATAAACTGATCCGAGACAGCCAAAATACTAGGTGTGCCGGAATCAACAGTTTGGTTCATAAAGAAGAAAAACAAGTGTGATCTCAGCTAGGGTGGTCGGTGGAGGGGTGTTTGGGCTAGGGTGAAACAAATGTAAAAAAAATATACATCACTGTCCAAATACTTTTGGAGTTCACCGAATATAGCCTCCTCTGCTTCTACGTCTTAGTAGGCCATGGGAGATAATATTGTATATGTTTCAAACGATGAGGTGGTCTCAACTCTGTCTGTATAAACCCCTCCAGGACACACTGTCCTGCTCATCTTGGCCCACGTCCCCTGGGCTCCGCTGGGAGAAGAGGTGGGTGGACCTGCGCCTTATCCCTCTCCTCCACTCCCGCCTGTCACAGCACATTCCTGGCTCTGACGTCTGCAGGTAAGCAGGGCCAAGGTAGGGGGACCAGGCACCATTCATTGTCAAAACACAACCGGGGGCTATTATCTGGCACACTGTCACAGCTGCTGAAGGTTCAGTGGCCCCTGGGCCTCGGCTCTTTGAGAAGGGTCCCCCGGTGAAGAACTTTGGAGGCTCTGAGTTGAGATGACATGTCTCCTCTAAATACCTTGAGACTATTTAAAAGTCAGCCATTGGCAGCTAAGACAGTGATCCCTCCATTTGCTGTAACGCCGAACTTGGCTGTTGTTACTTATTTCTCTTCAATGTACAGTAATAGAACTGATGGTTCATGGTTCATCATAATATATGGACAGAAAAGCATCTTGCAAGACCCAAGCATATACCGCTACATTGATATCGATATAACATTAAACCGGTGTGCATTTGTCTGATCCTGATATCTATAGGAAAAATGCTTTTCAAGTCGTAGCCGTGGATGGGGTTTGCAGTGGTGTCATCACGTGTCCCACGGCTGAAGACTGCCTAGATTGGCTCCAAGCAATCGCAAGCAATATATCAGCTCTCACCAAGCACAACGTGAGTAAAATCAAACCAACCTTACACTGGGAACCGAATACAAGTGGAAAATGGACGATTCGGACAGTAATCGCCCACACTGGTTTGTGATGGCTGTTAAGTGATGCAGGAGCTCAGGCTTTATACTTCACAGTCCTGTGTGGGTTTACTGGACAGCCTTTTTGAACTTGCCCTGCATGTGGGATCACTAAACCTTGTTGGCCACCTATTGCAAATGTCTTGATGCCTGAGGCTGGAAACTAGGAGGGATTTTAAGTTCCATATTGTTCCATAACATCTCCATATCCTAAAACTCTAGTCGTGGACAGAACTTTGAACAATGTCGATGTACAGTTACAACGTAACATCATATCCTGTTCTCAACAGAATGAGCCTATGTAACACCTGACCGTACTCGCCGTAATCACAAAATGGCTCTCTGAAGTTTCTTGTAAAAGTCTAGGATTTCCTGTAGGATTTCCTTTTATAACCTAACCATTTACATGTTGACGATAGCTTTCAAACCATGACCATCTGACCCAGATGCGATATACACAGAGCAGTTTTTAGACTGTAAATAACAGTTATTGTGTGATGTCAAGATGTGGGGTTTGTAGTCCAAACGAACTACAAGTGTGCTTGTTCACGTTCTATAATGTCACAGTTAGCTCAAAAATCACCTCACCGTCGAAGACTAACTTTGAAAACTTTGGAGAAGTGTGTCCACTAGGAGACACTAGTTTCTCTCAATCAAACCTTGTCTTTTCTTCCATCTAACCCACCTCACGTTGTAAGGAATAGTCTGATCATATTACTGCTTGTATGCACAGCGTTTTCAAATGTTGTTATGTATGTGGTGAGAAGTAGAGCGCATTCAAAATGCCCATAAAAGGGCACTGGGTTTGAGTTTGGATTCAGTCATGACAGATGGACGAATGTGTTCTCAGCTTTGGTCTAGTAATTTCCCCATAATATTCAAAATGTTCCCTTTTAATTCCTGCCATGATTATTTTTATGCATTTCAATGTAGTCTTATTCATATAGGCCAATTCCCACAATGGAAATAGTTTTATGACTGTTAATCTGGATGATGGGGTTGTTTCCTCACGAATCACAATCAGAGCATTAAAAAAAAGAGGCATAGGTAAATATGATGATTTATTGGAAATGCAGTATGATTTCAAAACAAAATGACAAAAAACACAGTCAATAGGTATATCTTTCATTGTTTTTAAAAGCCATGGGTTTGGTTTTGATAGAATTTGCAATAGAACACTATTACTAGAGTAATGTGAATTAAACATGGCTGTAAAAGGGATTTAGTAACAAAATACAGCAGTTGATGTGTAACAATGTTGTTTAACAATGGTGTTAAACAACTACTTATCAATAAATGTACACTACCGTTCAAAAGTTTGGGGTCACTTAAAAATGTCCTTGTTTTTGAAAGAAAAACACTTTTTGTCCATTAAATAACATCAAATTTATGAGAAATACAGTGTACACATTGTTAATGTTGTAAATAACTATAGTAGCTAGAAATGGCAGATTTTTATGGAGTATCTACATAGGCGTACAGAGGCCCATTGTCAGCAACCATCAGTTCTGTGTTTCAATGGCAGGTTGTGTTTGCTAATCCAAGTTTATCATTTTGAAAGGCTAATTGATCATTAGAAAACTCTTATGCAATTACGTTATCACGGTTAAAAACTGTGGTGCTGATTACAGGAGCAATAAAACTAGCCTTCTTTAGGTTAGTTGAGTATCTAGCACATCAGCAATTGTGGGTTCGATTACAGGCTCAAAATGGCCAGAAACAAAGAACTTTCTTTTGAAACCCGTTAGTCTATTCTTGTTCTGAGAAATGAAGGCTATTCCATGTGGGAAATTGCCAAGAAACTGAAGATCTTGTACAATGTTGTGTACTGTACCACCCCCTTCACCGAACAGCGCAAACTGTCTTTAACCAGAGTAGAAAGTCTCCGGTGCACAATGGAGCAAGAGGACAATGTCTACACTGTATTCCTGAAAAATACAGTGAAATTAGCCTTTCTTTCAAAAACAAGGACATTTCTAAGTGACCCTAAACTTTTGAATGGTAGTGTACATATCACTTAAGTCATATATAAATTAATGTATTTTCATGCTGTGGGTAAGTGAAACATCCACATAAGTCCAAATACCAGAGATGGCATCTGGAGGCAGGGCTGTAAATGTATACATAAGCTAAGCTAACCAGTGCCCTTGTATTGTCTATAGTTTATATTATATTGTAATTGTAATGATGCAGAGAGGAGGCAAGCGAATAAAAACTCCAGAGATAGTATACGTATACTGAAATCAATTTCCCTGTTTGAGCATCTTTCAAAATGTATTTATTTCTCTGGGTGTGTGTGTGGAACAAGTTAGTACTTGAAAAGTATAGCACATCTAAACTGTTTCTGGGTGTGTGTGTGGAACAAGTTAGTACTTGAAAAATATAGCACATTTAAAAGGCTCAACTAAGGCTCAAATGTGTACTATGCTCAATTTCCCAGTTTGAAAATCTTTCAAATCTATTTATTTTGCTGTGTGTGTGGAACAAGTTAGTACTATGTTTTACTTCCAGATGGATAATTCAAAGCCCAAGCCAGGAAGGAAATCTAAAAGCTAGACTGGCTGTCGCTGGCTAACACTACGTCCCACACAGATAAATCCTCATTCTGGCCTGGGTGGGTGGTTGGAGCACTGCTGAGAGTGTGGTTATGAATGTTGTAAAGAGCATCTCATCACCTAGCATTGTATTAGTAGCGTCTGAGAAATGTAATTATAATGTCGCCTGGGGGGGGGCAATGTGAGGGAGATCGAGTCTCTACGGGGCTAATGAGGCATAGGCTAATGTAGAGTGGAAAAAGTGAGGGGTCATGTCCAGCAAAATACTGATGAGTCACTGTCACTACAGTACCATGTGGAACGCAGTACCATGTGGAACACTACAGTACCCCCCCCCCCCCCCCCCCCC
>JACXGI010006329.1:0-42458 GCA_016801175.1 Esox masquinongy | reverse complement strand
TGTGTGTGCAGGGCTGTGTGTGTGCAGGGCTGTGTGTGTGCAGGGCTGTGTGTGTGTGCAGGGCTGTGTGTGTGTGCAGGGCTGTGTGTGTGTGCGCAGGGCTGTGTGTGTGTGCGCAGGGCTGTGTGTGTGTGCGCGCAGGGCTGTGTGTGTGTGCGCGCAGGGCTGTGTGTGTGTGCGCGCAGGGCTGTGTGTGTGTGCGCGCAGGGCTGTGTGTGTGCGCGCAGGGCTGTGTGTGTGCGTGCAGGGCTGTGAATCAGAGATGGGGGCCTTAGAGAACTAGCACTTCTGTGGCTCTGTAAACCAGTTTACCATACAAACACTACTTTACAGCAATGCAAAGTGGACACTCAATAATCACCCGCTTCTCTACCAGCTATTTTTTTCATTTATACCCCGCTTTTCCACCTCCCCTCTGAGAACCATGTGTATTGGGTTCTTCATTGTTCTCTTTAAAGTGCTCTCTTCTTAGTACAAACAACAATGCGGAGATTACAATGTGAATGATGGTCTCCTGTGTACTGTTAATTGCACCCACGGTCTGTGGAGTGGAAGTGGTGTTTTGGGGTTCAATAGAGAGGCACACAGATGCAAACAAAAAACACACACGCACACTGACAGTTACACACCCACACAGACAAAATAACACACCGATGGAGACAACTCACGCACAAAAACAAACACACGAAGACACACAGTGAAACAGACTACACACAGACACAGTAGAGACACACACATCACATATTCCATTACCTGATAAGAATCCAAGCACTGCCCATCAGGGGTTTCTCTCTATGAATCTGCCTGTGGCGAGCAGAGAAACCTGTGTGACCCCCTCATCAATATTGACGAGCTCATTGAGGGCGAGGAATGAAAAAACGAACAGGGCCTTGGAGAGAGCTTAAGACACAGAGCGAGAGAGAAAGAAAGAGAACATTTTTGAAAGAGTATGCAAATTGCCATACCAAGGGCACCACTTGTCAGAAAAATATTAATGAATTAATCCACTCACACATCTGTTAAAGACTGTGCTATTACCGAACCCAATCTATCTTTCTTCCTCTCGTTGTCCTCTCTCTCTATTTTACTTGAAATATTACAACAGTATAGAAATAGCATCGCAGAAGGCTGCATTCCCTATTTATACCGACTTAGGAAAATAATCCTTAGATATAGTAATGGGGGAAAAGGAATACAACAACTAAGATAAATGTTATTCCTTGTGAACACACACCACCACTGTAAACAAACATACAAACACACACAGCGCCACCATAAACACACACACAGAACACACACTCTCTCACTCAGGATTTGTACCCGTGTTCTTGGGACTGTTCCCTTTGACTTCCTGCATCCTGAACACAATGGAAGACTTTTGCTCATTGCTCCTTTGATGGACACAACTTAAATCACTGTCTTTCTCTGGGCACAAAGAGCTGAGTTTAAAGAGATGGGTGGAGAGATTTATCTTTCCATTGCCTACACACAACTCCTTTTCTTTAGCTAACGATGTGACAGTCTGCTCCCTGTCTCCTCAGTAGTGTCAGAGTCACCATTTTGACGGGCACACACTTTGTCTGAGGTCAGATCAGTTCAGGCATGTCCAAAACCTTGTTTATCTTTCTCCACAGTGGCAATTTGAGTGTCAGAAACCATTCAACCTCATATCCTCAGTGATTCATAATCTCAAGGGTGGGGACTGTAGACTATGCTAGGTTCAGTAAGTGCCTGTCTCTGTGGGTGTGTCTTGTCTGTGGGTGTGTCTGTCCCTGTGGGTGTGTCTGTCCCTGTGGGTGTGGGTGTGCCTGTCTGTCGGTGTGCCTGTCTGTCGGTGTGTCTGTCTCTGTGGGTGGGTCTGTCTGTCGGTGTGTCTGTCTCTGTGGGTCTGTCTGTCTGTCTCTGTTTAAAGTCCTCCCGTACCCGCCATTGTATTAGAACAGTCCCCAGGCCTTATAAGTGAATGGGATCCCCCCTCCAGCCAGGGGCTGATAGTAGTGCTGTCTTTATGTCCGCGTGGCTGTCCACCTCTCTCTGGGGAGATTGGCTTGTTGAGCCCCAGAGCAAAGAGAGGCAGCCCTGCTCTCTGCCACTCCCCAATGCATTGTTATGGTGTGTGTGTTTATACAGGCATTTACATATTGTCATCGGCCAGTGCTGTAGGACAGGCTACTGTGAGTTCTACGTTAAAATCCATAAATATGGATTACACCACCATCAATATTTATTACTGTGGGTTGACCTGATCTGTTCCTTTGTGAATAGAAATGTATTGTCTCCTATCTCTTTCTTTCACCCACACACACACACACACAATCACACACACCTTTCCTCTTCCTTACATGTGTATTTGACCTCAGCTACATTGTGCAGCAGTGTAAGCCCAGGTTCTACCCAGACCCTTATACGTGATCTTGTCTCCCGTCCCCCTATCCCAGGCAATACTATGAGATGCTGTACAACACGGCAGACGAGCTTCTCAACCTGTTGGTGGACCAGGGCGTTCGATACACCGAGCTGGAGTATATCCACGCCCTCAGCCTGCTGCAGAGGAGCCAGACCGGTGTGGGGGACCTGAGCACGCAGAACGTCCGGCTGCAGCGCCTCAAAGAGATCATCTGCGAGCAGGCGGCCATCAAGCAGGCCACCAAGGACAAGAAGATCACAACTGTTTAAAGGGGGGGGGGCTTCGGGGGAACCAGTGGTTGACACTAATCTGCATTACTGTCTTGAACTGTTTCTCAACCTCCGGTCCAGTGTATTGCAGTTGACCAAACAGAATCAGCTAATCATCTGAGGGAGGGTCCATTGGTGCTCAGATGCTGGTGTAGAGCTAGATGTTCCCCAAGGCTCATGCACTCTGTGCGGTTTAAAGTCCCTTCTAAGACCGTTCTGGGGTCCTTATTGCAGTCTATGTGATGTTTTTGGGGTTCTGAATTGGGGGTTGAGAACGCTGGGGATGTTCTGCTGTAAGTTGAGTAGTTACTGATTAAGGTTTGAAGACATTTCGTTGTAACCAGTCTATATCTGTTGTTGTAAGTCATTGGCTTATTCTCTGGCAAAAACAGTGCAGCTTCACTCACACACACTTCCAGACTGTCTCTAACTACAAAAAAAAAAACTCACTTCAGTCTGCCCTTGTCAGCTGTAGTTTCACCTGTGGCGGGTGGAAGAATGGAGGGACTCTCTGAGGGCCTGGCTTCAGGGCCTTTCTCGTCTCATTTTCCTATTACATCTAACTGCTGTTCTCAATTACTGCTCTCCCTCCCTCTACCTCCATCTCTCCCTTGTGGGTCCGCTGTGTCTGCAATACCAGATGCCAGATTAGACCGTCTAGATTATCACATTTCTCCTCCCGCTAGGCGCCATTTTGTGGCCATTCTTCTTCCCCAAGGACAAAGAAAGGAAATTGGTTGTCCACTTCAGCTGTGATTCACTCCGTTGTCTTTTAATCACTTTTTGAATAATGTAGATTGGACATAGTGCAGCTATAGCAGTTTCAGGTTCTGGTGGGAACTGCCCTGAAAATACGGCAATGTTGCCAGTACACTTGTAGTATATAGTCCAAAGCTCAAGGTCTTGACCCTGATTGAGATGCAACGGCAAATCAAGAAAGGCCTGCCTACTGCTACAACTGCCAAAACTTCACTTTATTTGAAGCTTTTCTGAAGTAAATGCACTCTAAATAAGTTAAATAAATCCCCAGTGTCTTCTCTGTATATTAAGTTAATTTACTCAGAGAAACAGAACTTAACTAGAGAGCGAGAAAAAAAACACAACAAGCGGGACTTGCGTCGCTACCGCTCCCCGCGACACAGCGTAACGATCCATCATAATGACACGCAGGCTTGGGATCAATATGAGTGCTGTGGCTGCCTGAGGGACTGCCTAGCACTGTAGGAACAGTGTTTGTTTTACTCAGCACACTCAAGACACACTATAGTAAACACACACATACTTACACAAACTATATTAAAAACAATTTACACACACACACACACACACACAAACACACACACACACACACGCACACACCAAGGGGCTCCAGGACTAGCAGTATTTGAAATAAGCTCTGACAAGTCACACATTTAAAAAGTAGTTTATTCTGCCACCTGTGTGAACGAGGGCACACTTTATCCAGGCATAAAGAATCTGTACCTCCCATACCCAAAAATAAAATCAACATGTTCAAACCACTGTAAAAAAAATATATATATATTTTTTACTCTGTTTACTAAAACATGTTTTATTTGCACATCAAGGCTATACAATTGTGGTTTCAGATCTGTTTAGATTTTTCACAAAGATACATTGATTGTGGAAATGTTTCCCAATGCAATTGTAGATGCCTTCCACACTGAGTTAAAGACAGATCTTTTGCCGATGTATTAATCGCTAATCTTGCCATAACAATAAACATGACCTTGTATCTGTCTACGCAGTTTGTTTTGCACAGAGAAATATGTTCTGGCTTCATCAAGGGAATTGTTTCAACAGCAAAAATAAAGTGCCATAGTAACAAAACACTAATCAAACTAGATCAGCCTATTCCAGCACAGTCAAAACAAGGGGCAACAACCTCATAGGGTTGGTTGATTTATAAATGGGGCCTTGAAATTAACTAGAAAACAACCATTCTTGGTATACAGAACCAGGGTTATGTAACCAACTTATGGTGGCCACAAAATGCAGTTGTAATAAACAGCGGCCTCTGTTTTCTTCCTAGAAATGTTTAAGATAGAAAATGTCATGACCCCGTTTTGGATGGATTAGATCCTCAGAAACACCTTTGTGACTTGTGTACAGAAGACAAATATTTCTGCAAATCAGTCATGCTTTTTCTTTTACTCCACATTCCTAAAGAAAATATTTGCTTTTGACTACCATACGTTTTCCCTTACAGTTTGTGTGATTCACTGACAGATGAATTGACTGAAACATGACTGTTTCAATATGGTGGTTATGTAGGGTGACCAGATTCAAAAGGCTGAAATACGGGACAGCCAAACTATGACCCCACAACCACCCCCACGCGCACACACACCCACCACCTACCCACAATGCATAACAAAGTAGGGCCTACTAGTTTAATGTACATCAAATTGTATTATCAAATACACAAACACAGTCCAATGTGTTTGTACTGAATGTATTGGACTGAAGCAACAAAAGAGCGTTTCACTCAGATCAACACATTATGCGTCTCTCTGGCAAAGATTAACAGTTTCAACTGTAAAGGTCTACTATAATTATTAAAATAATGGCAAATTAATGAATTAGATTGAAACAACAACATAAGAGCGTTTGCACTCTGGATAACATGAACATACAATGCTCTGAAAAATTAACACAGCCTTTGTTTCAGGTGTACACAGCAACAACTGTAATAACGTAACAGAATTATGCCTAATCACTGTTGTTCATTTAATTCCGGGGGTGTGGAGTCCGGTGGCCTGTTGTACTTTTTGCATGAGGCAATCTTTCTCAGGTCCGCTTGTCTTTATTGAGTTTGTCTTAGAAAGATGTGCATTTTAATGCAAAATTTACTCGAACAAATAACATTGCTTTCAAGGTCCTTGGGCTTGCAGTTCGTGAGAACTAAGATGTTTGGATCATAGTTAATCTGTAAAAAATAAGGAACTTTAGGACTGACAGTGGTGGCAAATCATGATAACCTGTCACATTTGAATGGGCAGTAGGTCGGACCAATCAAAAAACAGGACCAAGTGAAAAGAGGATTAGTGACTGAGTGACTGACTGACTGACTACCCCCTGTTAAATAGCGTAGTGGTTAGAAAAGCGGACTTAACTATAGGTCCCGAGTTCGTATGTCCTCGCAGGCGAAGCGAAGTGCGCATTGTGAATTATTCCGTATTGACGAAAACTTCGCTGGCTAAAACCGAAACCTGAAACTGTATACGGTTATATTGCGACTGTTTCTGGCATGGAATAGTTCATCTTCAGTCTCGCTAGCAATTGCTCAATTCTTATGAGTATTCCTAGGAAGTTAGTAGATAGTAAGCCTATTACTGACTAATATGCTGTTAAAACGGCCAGTGGCAAAAGCAATACAGTTCATATACGCTATTTGTGGTGGAGGTAAACTTAATAAGAAACGTTAGTCAGTTTAACACAATCCTCAATGGAGTCTAGCGACTGCTGAAACGTGTAATGCCTTGGCGTAGTGGTTAAAGACAGTGCCTCTCAAGTTCGTATCTATTGAGAACAACGACATTTATTATTTGTGGTAGATTCCACGATTCTCTCGTCTTTTCACTTGATGAAAAATAGTTATCGTCGCCTTTATTGATAGTTATTGTATAAATGTCATTCACGAATGAAAGAAAAAAGTACGTTGTTTTGCCATGAATGAAAAAAATACGTTCTTATGCAATGAAATGAAATAGCTTTGGCAGACTCACTAGCTATGCTCAATTCTTATGACTATTCCAGTAAGTTAGTAGATACCGTAAAGCTTATTACTGGCTAATACGCTGTTAAAACGGCCAGTGGCAAACACAATACATAGCCGCTATTTGTGGTGGAGGTAAACTTAGTAAGAAACGTTAGTCAGTTTAACTGTATCAATGTCATACACGAATGACCAATTAACTATTACAACGGCCACTTGCAAAACGTACAGCTCCATTGTGTAGCGGTTAACGACACAGCCTTTCACGTGGGCGACCCGGGTGCGAATCTCGAGAGGGCAACATTTTCTATTGCGGGCCGGCTGAACTAGGCTTGCCTGGTTTCTTGTTTTCTAAATAATTCGGGACACCTGAAAACCGACTGAAAATGGACTGAAATACGGGACAGTCCAGGGAAAAAACGGGACGTCTGGTCATCCTATAAATGACAACCATTCTTTACATAGTCCCCCCATTTTAAGGGACCAAAAGTAATTGGACAAGTTAACATAATTTTAAATTACGTTGTCATATTTAATACTTGTTTGCAAATCCATTGCATTCCATGACTGCCTTACGTCTGCGCTCCATAGACATCACCAAACGTTGGGTATCTTCTGGTATCTTGCTTCAGGCCTGTACAGTACTGCAGCTACCTTCAGTTCCTTCCAGTTGTTTCGGTCACCTTTGTCTTGTGTGGTCTTCAGCAAGTGAAACGCGTTTCTCAATGTGATTCTCAGTTGGGTGACTGACGGTCTAGTCCATGTACTGCTTAACCTTTATTCACATTTTAATCGCAGCTGTATGCACCGGGGTGGCGATAGCCTACGCAAGAACGCGATGTACATTCATGCGAGCGGTTTAATGGACAGAAATGGAATAACCACTAGTAAAAAAGTTGAACTGACTATTGAGTAGTCATGACTAAAATAATTTCCCTAGCTACTAAATAATTAAATGACGTTATTTTGTAAACCTTGGGGTTTCAGATGTTAGAATTGGCCTACTGCTGGCACCGCTACAGCAATACCCGCACAGCATGCTTTAAGACGAAGCTGCTTGCGAAACTGATTTTTGTTGGGTAAAACAAAAGGCGAATTTTGACATTGTAACGTTTGAAAAGCTGACTAATAGACATTTTAATTAAAACCATCAAGTTTCCAGGTGCGAGTTAAGGTTGAACAAACTTCTGTCATTCAAAACAGAAAAACGTAAAAGATGATTTACAAAATCTGAGTATGATGAACTCGAATGATGGGCTATATAACAATTACAAGAAACAGGCCCAACCAGATTTGGATCAATTGAATTGTTATACTAAACCCTATTGTTGATAATATATAAACAGAAAATAATTATAATGCTGCGGCATAAAATTAAGAATTCATACACTGTCACAATGTGTAAGTGCAGGCGTGTGTCGTAAATCATCCGTCATAAACGCTTTAGAATCAGCAGTCTTCTAATTTGTTCAGAAACCATACCTGACAATTTACAAAACTACATAGATTCTGCGATACATTTCTGAGCACTTGAGTAATTGTATCTAATTAAACGTACTTGAATTTCATTACTGTAAAAATGTCTGAGCATAGTTCTGGAGAAAAGAAGGTAAGGTAGGCCTTTCGTACCACAATTATCAACACAATTATTTGATAATATTTTATTTAAAGGTTATTTTATATGACCTATGGATAAGTGCACATGCGCTTACCGCGTAGTGTTTGAACATGGGTAGTCTCATTTTAGTTACATTGAATTAATAAAATAACGTGAGATGTATTTTTTATTAGATGTATTTTGTAATAACAGATGTAATTTAGATTTGAGATTAACTAAATGAGATTTAGTTTTGTAGTTAACCTATTTGGTAGGCTATTCGTAATGAACTGCTCTACTGCGCATGTGGATGAACGGTAAAAATTAATTCAGGGTTGAAAGTGTATTAAAAAAGTGAACTGTAATCCGGTTTCCCGTCGGATTCTTTCTGCACCCGTTTCCTGAAGAGACTATATAAATAAATGTTTACTGTATACCTACACATAGGTACAACTGCTTGCCTTTATCTGTAGGCTTTGCCAACCTGTCTCTGTGATGTTGAAGCCAAAGCACAATGTTTTCTCCTATAGGTCATCCACTGCTCTGCTGAGAATACCACATATGATGTACCCCTTTACTGCTCTGCTGCTACCAGCAGGTATTCATGAGGAAATGTCCTGAAATTGATGATGCATTGATCAGTGGATTGAGATGTGTTAGTGTTGGATGTGCTTGGCTTGGGACACCACAGCCGACAACTCTAGGAGAATGGCAAAGGGGATCTTTGTTTGCACACAAGCCAATCCAGAATGTTTTCCGTAGTTAACTGTCCTCCAAATTCAGGAGATACGTTAAGCTATGCATTTGACACCAAATTTTATATATTTCAGAAAAGAAACTTTCCGGTACTTCTGTCGGCTGCCATCCTGGATTACCTCTCCTTTGACCATAGTGACCAATGTTCTCAATGAGAGGTAAGAGAAGTGTTATGGCCGTCTGCCTATTTTTTCTGTTATGTTCTCATTGGAAACAGTGGGGTACAAACTTTATCAGCAGAAAGAGAACGGCAGTTTGCTGAACGTATTTAATTGTACAAAGACCACAGTATAGTCATATTGAATTATTGGCTTTGTGTTTTGGGAAGGTTTCTGATGGACATCACTGAGCTGCGAGATTCCTTCTTAGCTGACAGGGTAAGTGACAAGAGGAAGGACAGAACAATATGCTGGAGTCATAAAGTATATTTACTCACTTTATTCCATGTTGTGTTGATTTACTGAGAATAAATATGGGTGGTGAAACGGGTGGTGAAAACCGCCCTGCACATCACTGGTTCCAGCCATCATAGACCTCCAGCGCAAGTGGTGTCTGCACAGGGCATGCGGGATCATCAGGGACCCTTCAGAACCATGCCACAAACTGTTTGCCTTCCTACCATCAGGCAGGCGGTACATGTCTCCGCCTCTCAGGGACTTTGTTGCACTACTCCCTTTGTACTACTCTGACACTGCCTTGCAAAGTTTGATAATGGAAGTTTTCAGTTGTGCTGGTACGTGTTTACCTCGTGAACCTCGCTGTTGATATCCCTGCATTTCAGTTGCACATGCACCTTGCACATACAATTTACCACATTTAGAATTACCATCGTACTTGCATTTTTACAGCTGTTACACACACGTCTACCTCAGGGACCTCATTGCTGCTATCTCTGCATCCCGGTTGCACATGCTTCCTTACTCCTTCAATTTGCCTTGACAGCACATCTAGAATGTCATTTAGAATTGCCATTTGTACCCGCACAACTATTATCCCACTTGTAACATTCACTATACTTAATACTTGTACATGTTCTGCCCTCCTCTATTTGCCTTAATTGCACATTTAGTATTGTCATTTATACTGCATTTGCCTTCATTGCACATCTATACATTCTACTTATAGAAGTATTATAAATATACTTAATACTTGTAAATGTAAATTTTCTGCCCTCTTCTGTTTGCACTTCTGGTTAGATGCTAATTGCATTTTGTTGTACTGTACTTGTACTTGTTCAGTGACAATAAAGTTGAATCTAATCCAATCTAAATAATTACGTTTTCAGTTTCTTTGGATTAAGCAAAAAGATTGTTGTTATTGTATTAAGAACTATACACCCCTTTCCTTAAGAGACTTTAAACACTTATGTTTACTGTATTACAATATCTACACATAGGTTAATCTGCTTGCCATGATCACATAGAGTAGGCTTTGCCAATCTGTCTATGTGATGTTGAAGCCAAAGTACAATGTCTTCTCTTATAGGTCAATCACTTCTCTGATGAGAATACCACATATAATGAACTTGTCTTCTCTTTACGACTCTGCTGCTACCAGCAGGTCTTCCTGAGGAAATATAATCAAGTTGATGATGAATTGATCATTTGATTCTAATGTTTTAGCGTGTGATGTGTTCGGCTGGAACAAAAGCCTGCATACACCCTGTAACTCTAGGAGAATGAGGATGGGTATATTTGTCATTTTGCACACAGGTCAATCCAAAATATGTTTTCCATAATTACCTGAACTCCAAATTCAGGAGATACACTGACCAATTTGGTCTTGCTCAAGGACAGTTCAAAAGATTTTTCAACTTGACAGCTCATGAATTCAACTGCAAAACCTTTGGTTGCCGGTCAAATGCTTTGACTGCTAGTCAGCTCTGTATTTGACACCGAATTATATATATTTCAGGAAAGAAGCTTTCCGGTGCTTCTGTTGAGTTGTTGGGTGTCTGCTGGCATTCTGTCCCATGGGTTCAGAGGGACCATACAGAGATGGCTTTCATGGGAAGTGAAAGCGTAAGAGAAGTGTTATGGCCGTCTGCCTATTTTTATGTGACATTCTCATTGACAACAGTGGGCCGCAAACTTCCTCAGCAGTAACAAAACGGCAGTTTGCTGAAGATCTTTAATTGTACCAGTACCTCAGAATAGTCATAGAGAATTATTGGTTTTGTGTTTTGGTAAGGTTTCCTATGGACACCATTGAGCCCCGAGATTCCTTCTTAGTTAACATGGTAAGCAACAAGATGCAGAATAGAAAACTCAGCAGGAATCTTAAAGTAAATTTTCTCACTTCATTTAATGTTTTGTTGATTTACTGAGTATAATTACATTTTCATTTTCTTTGAATTAAGCAAATAGATTGTTTTTATTATTGTGCTAAGATCTGATTCGGCAGCAGTATTCTGTCTAATCACAGTCAACTCGTCCACAGACTTTTGCTGTCAGCACGTGTGACCTCACTCAGAATGTTGTGTCCATCACCCTTCAGGAGCCTGCTTAAAATGTAAGTAGAACATTCTGAGAGTGAAAATCTCACCTGAAACAGGGATTCTGTCAGTTCCAGAATCCTATCCCAATTTTTCTCACTTCCTCTTCTTCAGAAACTTTTTAATATCAGCGGACTTGAACTAATTGACTTGGGGTGTTTAAATGCTGTGTATTTATACAGTATGGTTAAGAGGGTGTTATCTGGTGTACATTTAAAGTGTAACGTGATGCAATCACGTCATTTCCTCGATAAATCTTCTGGGTTTATTTTTGTCATCTCAGTCTTGTGGTAAAATAGTGTTATCTGTTTCATTCTGACCCTCCTAAATCCTTTACTGTGTGTGTGTCTAACAGGTTGACAACAAGAGCAGTGGGTGATTGGCAGCAGGTGATGTCCAGTGGTCTGGGGGTAACAAAGTGCCATGAAGTAACCATGGCACCACTTCAGGACCCTCCCCTTGTACTGTCACTGCCAATCAGAGAGCAGCAGCTCTCCACTGTCTTGGTGACATATTGTGGTTGTTCCACCAGTCTCATGGACTAGAGATGGCCCAGGGAGGGCGTGAATGGGTGATACACACCACTGTGTGGACTGAGATGATTCTACAAACTGCAGGAATGTCACCCGACTGCCTTTTCTGTGATGGTAGAATACATTTCAAGGTCTCCTTCTCAGGCCAACTCGTCTTATTCACCCCTGGTGGCTCCAACATGCTTGAACACGTCATGCCACCATTGGCAGGTGTTTCTCCTAGCAAGACCTCTGTGATGAGTAGAAAACACAAACAGGCCCCACAGGACCGAAAGACGAGACCCAAGTACAAGCAGCATGAAGCTGCCACCACATTGTGCACGGTCCCAGAGAGGCTCCTTATGCACACACTGGGCCGATTTGTTTACCACATCTATCCCCTGAAGCACTTTACCCTGTGGCCCGCGGAGGTCATAGAGAAACATGTGGAGTTGACATGGCAACTATGCTTCCTGGTCTAGGAGACCTTGGCCAAAGCTAACAAGACTAGAGCCAAATAAACTGCCCCGAGGAAGCTCTCAGAGCCTAACTTAAACCAAGGCCCATTGCTGCTCCAGCTGGGAGACCAGCTTTACCGTCACCTTGAGAAGGAGTTTCCTTCACAGCGCCCCCTGTCACCAGAGGCCTTCCTGGAGGACCGCCAGCTCTGCTTGGCAGTGACTGTGATGGTCAGCTGGGTACTGCTCTGGCACTGGACCCCTAGAATTACATTCTCCCCTGACTGTGAGGTGTTGGAAATCAATCCCAGGCTGAGGCATTGCCAGGGGAGCCTGATTCAACTGATTCATCAGTGGGCAATCTCAGAGAGGTGAGTTTTGGGCATCAAAACCACATCCACGTTGCACCAAAGCAAAGGCAAAACAATACATTTTACAGTGGGCAGAATTCTGGACATGGATGAATTGGTTCACTTATGCACCAAAATAGCAGAGGCCTAACTAGTAGTCACATTAATTAGATGTTTTGTTTTTCACCATATTCTAAACGTTGATAAATCTCTCACAGCAGACTATGGGTTCTTGAAGAAATTGAGGTTTGATATTGCAAGGTTAGCATTTTCAATCAGTTATGTAACACTGCCATCAGGCCAGTCAGTGTAACAAAAGAAATGGATCTCTAATGCAAGAAGCGTCAATCAAGTTTCCATAAACCATAGTCCCTCCCTCAAAACACTGAAGGACCATTTCATCTAATTTGTGACTTCTGTGTGTTTTTGGTTTTCTGATGAAAGCGATGAGGATCTGCACTATGTGGGTATGTTTTCCAGACTGTTCACACACACACACACACACACACACACACACACACACACACACACACACACACACACACACACACTTGAGCCAGTGCTGGGTTTGAAAATATGAAAATGAACATGATGTTTTAGAAAACCAAAGGGCTAACTCCTCTGCTTCTGTTTCTTTTATTTCCTTACAGACGGTTATAGAAAGCAGGAGAAGAAAGGAGTGAAGAGTTTCTTCCAGAGGGTTTGGAAGGGCTTTAAACAAATCACTACTTGTGGCTGCCTGCACTCTAACTAAACACACTGATTCTATTTTAATAAAGATATGTTGTTTCATTCAAATAAACTAGCTTGCATAATTGTACTACAATGACTATTTCTTATAATAATAACTAATGGATTGGCTGTAACTTTGTCTGCTCCCAAAAGGGGTCCACATGCCAACTCTTTAGGTCTGAACATTGTATGGGACCTAATATAGCAATCTAGCATCAATAATTGATGTGTGATTGTGAGGAGTTGGATCATTATTGCTGAAGCCGGATTTTGTTCATATTGCTATTGGACTGGAATGTCACATGATTTGATGACTAACATTTACGGCCATCTATTTTTCACAGCTCTTTAGGATTTGAGTATAAGCTGCATGAATCAATAATACACCAATGTGAAGTAGTAACTACTGTTGTTGTAAATAACTTAATGTGCTAAATTAAATCCTGTGTCAATATGGTACCATTGACACAGATCACAGACTCCAGTAGGTCACCCTAACCAGTCAAAGTGGGTAATGTTGTTTTGGTCTACATTCACTTGTTTTCTACAGACACTAAGCCATTAATGGTGTTAAGTTCTCTACAATATTATGCATTAAGCAGCCTTAATGTACAAACAAAGACTCTGCTTTTTGAGTTTAGACAGAATGCAATGTTAAATATTTTTCTTAATGTTTTTTGATTATTTAAAAAAAAACATTTGGTTAATCTCCTTTCCTCCTAAACATGTTTTTGTCGCAATTCTTATGAAAATGTTTCCCAATTTCAGTGACTGTACACTCTGAGAGATTAGTTGTGACTGATGGAATCCTGGAGTTCCTCAAGAAACCATTGCAAGTCAGTGTTTCCTATATTGCTGGTTAATGGTTCCTATTGGTTCCTATTTGCACGATCAGTAAGTTGAGGGGTTCTTAAAGGAAACTTCAATGTAACAGTAGTTTCCAGGAGGAACACTGGAGTTATACTGTGGTTTAGCTTTAACATTTAACTGTTTTGGTCACCCGTATGAATAAATGTCATTCCTTTTCATTTGTTTTGTCACTTTAAGGTCGAACACACCGTTTTGATGCTTCAATGAGGTTACAAAGGTGTATGAATTCCTCAAGGGCAGATGCAAATCCTAAACTTTTAATAGTTATCACTTTGTCTATACAGTGCAGTCCAAAAGTATTTGGACAAGTGACACAAGTTTTTTTTGCTTTGGATCTGTACTCCAGCCAATTGGATTTGAAAGGAAACAAAACGTTAATATGCATAAACCGAGAACCTTGTAGAAATCATATGTAAAGTTTATTATGTGCTCCCACTTTTTCAGCGATACAATATGCAAACGCATTAATTATAGTTTGGGAACTGAATGGAAAATACATATCCCACAGTTCCATTCCCCTAATGACGTACGTTTAGACATCGTTACTAAGCGACTGAGAACGCTGTAGTATACAGAGCAAATGGCCGAAATTAGTTAACAATAATTAACAAAAATAGCCAACAAGTATTTACTTACAAAATAGTTTTAATCTAACTTGTATTCTACTTCAGTGCAAGATATGTGGATGCAAACAACCCCCTAGTATTCCTCTGGGTTAACGAGGTTCTATCCAATAATTAGTCAATGACACAACAGTCAGAAGTTGGCCACGGAAGATAGCAGCCCTTACTTGCACACCTGCTGTCGTTTGCCAATTAAGCGCAGATACTTTTTGACCTTCAAAGACGAGGAAAAGACAATGGAGGTAGGCGAGTATATAGCTTGCTAAGCGCAACATACAGTAGCTAGATCAAGGGTGTTGTGGGCGAGTTTTAAAGCTACATATTTAGTCGAAGCCATGGACGTTACTTAGGGTATGACACGCTCAATAAAACGCTGCTGTTACAGCTGGTTTTAATTACTTCGAAGCATGCGACCGCGGTTACGCTACTATTTTGAATTATTTTGATGTATGTAGAAAAACGATGGCGTATTGACGGAAGAAGACATGTCCACCTGTTTGTCGAAACTGGGACGCTCTGCCACTGGACTAGAGTATGTCTACCAGTTCCTCTCCGTCCCTGTAAGACCTCTCATACGTTTATTTAGTTTGCGCTACAACAAACATTGTTTTAGGTGTTGCATTTACTGATCTTTTATCAATGTTTATATTACTCAAGTCTCTTTACTTTCCATTTGTATTATATTCATTTTGTGTAATTCAATTTGTCTCCATCCAGGATCAAAATCTGAAAGATGTGTCCATCTTAAGCAATTACATCTATCTCCAAAAGCTCGAACTTCCCAACAACAACATAAAAGGTGTCACCTAAGAAGTGCACTGTTCATTTGGTTATGAATACAATTAATGATTTAGTTAGATTGTGTAGCCTCATTAAACTGTCTAATTGCTATCAATGCACATCAGAAACAGTTCTGTGCTGCTGGTTTTGATGATACAGTTGTGTATAGTGTGCCATCATTCCCCTTCTGCTCACGGAACTCACCTTATGTTTGCTGACTGACAGATTTGTCCTGTGTAAGTCACATGCCCTACCTCATCATCCTGGATGCCTCCCACAACCAAATCACAGACTTTGGATTCCAGCCACCAAAGAATCTCAAGGTTGGACCTTCGGCAGATAGAAGTCTGCAGTTGAATAGTGGATTGGATCACAGTCCCAGATGATGTTCTCCAATCATCTACAGTATCATTGCATATGCTTACCGCCTACCCTTTCCAGGGTCAAATTCTGAACCTTTTTATTTTTTTATTTTTTTTAAGCAATGCATTATGTATATAAAATTATATTATTATAAAGAATTGTACTGGATTTAGTAGATTATTTTCATATTTCATCTTTGCCAGGGTCCAGTTAAGAACTTGTCAGTAATATCTTACTGTTGTTGTTTTTTTGCAGGAGGTCAACCTTTCATATAATCAGATGTCAGTGATGACAAATCTGTCAGAATGTTCTTCTCTGAGTATACTGAAACTGGACTGTATCCTTAAAAACAAGTTTTCACACTCAGGTCACATTTTTCACTAAATAAAAGTTATTACACCTGTAGAACAGGAGTTATAGTAATATGATCTTTTTCTGTTTCCATCCACCCCTACTAACAATCATATATTTCCTGTCCAGTGATTTTATTTATGATTAGGTTTTGTGAGCGATGAAGCCGCTTTCATTTGTGCCCCGCTGTTTCAATTGACAGGTGCTGTGCATGTAGCGATAAAACCATGTGGTTTTTATGAAAACAACATCAAATGTTGGCTTTAGAAAATATATATTACCCCACCTTTTCCCACAGTTTTCTCATATCCAGCTGTATCTACACGTGTCTCATTGCAACAACTCCCAATGGATTTGGCAGAGTTAAAGATCACAGCAAGCTTTTCTTATAGGCAGTCATGCCAAGACATTCACATATCTTTTCCAACCAGGAAGTCACATTGTGTAACACCTGTGAGGGTATGCTCAATCACCTGACTACCTGAGCTTAGTAAGTGTGATGATGATTAAAAAATCCCTGCTTGCTAAAGTATTATCTGCCTAAGAAATGTTTATTATATTTACATTTCATAAAGACCAAAAGTTGTAAGGTCTACACTGCCATTCAAATATTTATTCACGGGTATTTTTTTTCTTTTTGCTATTTTCCACATTGTGGAATAATAGTGAGAACATCAAAACTATGAAATAACACATGGAATCATGTCGTACCCATAAGTGTTAAACAGATCAAAATACATTTTATATTGTAGATTCCTTGAGGTAGCATCCCTTTGACTCGGTGACAGCTTTACACACTTTGCATTCTCTTAACCAGCTTTGTGAGGTACACACACACACGTACTCTTATCAAGAGTACCGTCTCATTGGAAAACGCTCTTAACGCGTGCCTTTTCTGGACAGACAACTGTTTCAGTGAGATCCGTGGTCTGGAGCATTGTGCCAGCCTCAGTCGTCTAAGTCTGGCACACAACAAGATCTCCCGCATCAGTGGCCTGGACAACCTGCCCCTTAAAGACCTCTGTCTGGTTGGTCCTAACTCCTTAACCAGTCTCTTAAATAACCTTTGACATTTAACGTCATTTAGCATGTTCTTACAATGTAGAGTGTACATTCATGTGTTCTTTTCATCCTGCTAATTTCTGAACATGCTCATCCTGTTTCACAGTGGTGGATTTCTGAAAGCATAAGCATTACTGTGGTTAGCAGTTGTTCCAGTGGTTTAATGAATGTGGCCCACAGACCAACACACACACGTGTTTTCCTGTGAATCCGTTGTTTTCCATTCACCTTGATGTTTCTCCTGGTCACCTGGTGTCTGTTTCCATTATGTCATCACTTCACAGAAGGTTCATGATACCCCAGTATGAAGCCTATTATGCATGCACACAATATTTTAGCACTTTCTTCTCCTGCGACGTGATGACAGCAGGGGGTGTTTTTTAACCCCCCTACTGTCTCTGATTTAAACCACAGATGTAATTGAGCTCCAGCTTTTGGAAGACACCATATGGTCCTGGCAGCAACCCTTTGGACCCCAGCCTCTACCTCCCGTTGTCCGCTGTTGTCCTTTATCAAAGTGATTTCTCGTCGTCAGCACGCTTGTCTTCTTCACTTCCTATGGGGAAGTCTGCTGGAGGCATGAGCCTGTTTAAACCCCCCTCCTTTTTTCCCCCTCACACCTCACCTTCCATAACATCCCTGTCCACCAGGGAGACCAGTCGCTGTCTCTACCTCCGCTCCCACCCCCACCCGGCACGGCTCTGTCCGTGTGCTACCTGTCAGCAGGCTTTCTGTCTCAGCCCTTTGTACCCAGGCCTCTTGGGCTCAGCGAGGTCACTGTCACCCGCTGTCGACAGCACTCTGCCAGGCTGGCTAGTGGAAGATGGAGGGGGGCTCTGGGGCTGGATCCGTGATGATAGCCCATGCAGGGGGAGGCGGAGTGGTTAGTCACAGGGCTGGTCTTCAGTGATTTTGGCAGGCCCACTACAGTGTCTCTCCAGCTGTACACCTGTCGACCTCTCTGAACTTTGATGAAGTATTCACTGGTGGGGACCGGTTGTATTCACAGTGTTAGTCACATGTCAATTCCTCTCCATCCAGAGGGGGAATCGGATTGAAACGATCGAGAACATGGACACTCTAAGGACCCTGCAGGTTCTGGACCTGTCTCTGAATCGGATTAGCAGTCTCTTTGGCCTGCAGAACCTCCGTCTACTGGGCTCCATCAACCTGGAGAGTAACCAGGTGAGAACCAGTCCAGTCTATCACTGCTTACTGCTCTGTTGTCTTGTTACTGCTACTGTCTGCATAGTGCCAGTACTCAGGCTGTGAACCACAATGTGATGGCATACCAGGAGCTGAGCAATAAAGCCTTTTCTCAGTGCATCAACTGGTTGACTGTGGTACTAAATGCTGTTTAAATCATTTTTTGTCCGTTTGTTAAAAGGAAGTCATCGTAATCCAAATATCAGATTTTTTTTGTGTAATATTATTTTGTTTTCAGATCAGTGAAATCAAGGATGCCACATACATCCATGAACTGTTCCTTCTCCGGGAGCTGAATCTGCGCAGAAACCCTGTCCAGGTAGTGGAAGTGCACCTAAAACCAGCGCCTGGCTTTTATCAAGTTGGTTTTCTTAATCTGGTTTCCACCTATCACATTGGATTTAATACTCAGAAACCGCATGAATTCAGCTGAAGTGAATTGACATGTACGGACAATCCCATTATTTTTGTTATTGATTTTTATGCAGTGGATACTTTCAGATGGACTAAGAATCTAAAAAACTAGCAATGTATCTCCCTCTTGTGCTGTATGCTGTCACTATACTGATAGTAGAAATGTCTGTTTTACTGTTGACACCAGGAGCAGCCTGACTACAGACTGGCAGTGATCTTCCTCCTCCAGCACCTGGCTGTCCTGGACGAGGAAAATGTCTCTGCAGAAGACAAGGTGTCTAGCTAGGTGGATGGGTGATGGGATGTGACACACTCGGCCTATAGCATTTGGCGGAGGGTCATCAGGGGCATGTTGGGTAAACGGGGACGGTAAATGCTAGCAACGTATGGTAGTATAATAGCTGTTTGCAGGTATGACGTGAACGTCTCCCCTGTGTTGACCAGGTGTCGGCCACCAACAAATATGACCCTCCTATGGAGGTGGTGGCGGCCAGGGATCAGATGACCCACATGGTGTACCAGCTGATGCAACCCCAGATAATCTACGATAGGTAAAGACCCGCTCACCACCTTGATTATTTCTCTCCCATTCATACATAAACTAACCTGGCCTGGATAAATTAATGGATTTTCCAGGTTGCTGCAGTATGTTGTCCTTAGCAGCGTCACGCTATTTCCTAGACAGCATGTGGGTGAGACCCCTGTGTCTTAATGTCATCCTGGATCCTCCTTGTGTTTCTGTGTTTGTCCCCAGCACCCTTCCCAGTCTGGACACTCCCTACCCCATGCTGGTTCTGACCGGCCCACAGGCCTGTGGGAAGAGGGAGCTGGCTCACAAGCTTTGCCAGGACTTCAGCCACTTCTTCGCCTACGGGTGAGTCCCTAGAGTCTAGTACCCAAGTAATGTATGTCTGGTTGGGCAGGCTGTGCCCAAGAACTATGTGCTAGTATGCATCCAGATGGAATTTGCTGTTTATATATTGTGCGCTACTTTAGATGAGCATGTATTGTGCATTTAGGGGTGTTGTTTATGATTGTGCCAGATCGCTAGGGACATAATCGAGTTCTCCGTCCATAGAAACATGATACTCACACTGTCAACCAGAAGTATGTCACTTCCCAAAAACTTAATGATTACCCCACATGAGCGATGGTGATAACTAACAAGGTTCCCCACCAGGGTTTCTTGCCACGGCAACGACATAAAGATCCTTTCATCTAGTAAATACACTGGAGCTCTTTTAACAGATGCACATCTGCCTGAGATGTCTGTTGTTCTCACCTTACATATGGTTTTAATAGGTTTAACCTCCACACACACATACCCACACACTTCCCTTTCACATTCCTAGCCCTCTACTCTCCAGAGGCTAACATGAAAGGTAGGTTTAATACTCAGCCCTGGTAAACAGATTTCTTCAACGCCCTTCTCAGTGGTTTGCTGTGCCAGTATAATTGTCTGTCGGTCAGTCTGTCTATCTGTCGCGCTGCTTAAACTAAGTATTTTGACAATTGCTCTGTCATTCCATGTCCCAGAGCCTGCCACACCACCAGGGGGCCCTACTTTGGAGAAGAGGATGGGAGTGACTACCATTTTGTCACGGAGGAAGACTTTCAAAACATGATTCACATGGTACGCGTTTGCGATTGACCACGATCAGTGTTGCCAGATGGGAAGGTTTCCCGAATCATTGGGCTAATTTTAATGGCAGTGTGCGGGCAAAATGTGCATGGGCCAGTTTACAAGTAGGGTTGTATAGGAAAAATGGCGCTTGGGCAGGTTATTTTTGTGGAGACTGCGGGTGATTGGGCGATATACTGTCAATAATATTTAGCAACCCTGACTACAATGCGGTACGTCTGTGCAGAATTACTAATCGACGAATCGGCTTGCATCCCATGTGACAATCTGTTGTGTGATTAACGTTAATGACTTGGGCCTTTGACTTTCTTAAACTGGCACTCTGAAACACCCGGATGGTTTGGCAGTTTGGGATTAATTGAGCATTCATATTAAAACGTATGCTGCACATATTAAAAGAAACTGGTTATGTTATCGAGACAATCGAGGAACACGCGTGACAATAACAGCTGGAGCTCATCTTGCTGTTCGGGCCGAGCATGAATAGTCATTGGTGAAAAACATGATTCGCTAAAGTTCCATTAAATAACATTATTTTAGTTTGACAGATATGTTTAGGCAAAATATTGTAGCGCAATTTTGCCCCTGGTTTATTTTGATATTTCAAAACTAGACTTAAATTAATCAACACAAACATAACATTAATGCTGTTATTAAATTTAAATCTTTCAGACGAAGAATCATGTGTGGCATTTTTGAAAGATGAGTTACAGGCTACATGGAAAATAGTTACTGGACACCCTTTTCTGAAGTGAACCGGTTTCACAAGCTTTCCATGCGCTTATTAACGATAGATTTAAAAATAGGCTCCCGTGGAATAACCGTTTGTGAACAACTCAATAGACCGACAAGCACAAAACGTTTCCGTGGTTAATGAAAATCGCCGAAATGTGGGAAAGAAACGTAAAACAAAACTAAAAGAATGGAAATAACAGGCGAAGGGAGATCTTACGGGATGCGGGAACAAATCGTAAGGGTCAAGAAAAATCTGTGAAAATATGTACCAAAGAGGTACGTGGAAGAACCGTATATCAATCAAGCTAGCTAGCTGTAGAGTACAGTACCTATCATGTATGTTCTGGGTTTTCTAATTTGTAACTATAGAACTATATAAAAACAAAGTTCGTTGGCTATTTACTTATCCATTATCGTTACAAATGTTATTGCTAGATTGTAGAAGAAACATAGCCACCTATTTTTCACCATCCACCGAATGATTCGACATGGCTGTCTAGTTATCTGTAACGTTACAACGTATCCTGAAGGGAAGTGCAGAAAGGATTGTGGGAAGTTGGCTGATGAGCGCAAGTTGCAGCTGTTCAACAGTTTCTGCACAGTCCCATACGAGAAACAACAAGTGTTGATTCTCTCTGGCTTCGAACAGATTAGAAATAAGACAAAACTGCTATTATTATAATGGGGGGGTCCTATACCCTGATTTGTACCTGGGTTATAGAGACTCAGTTGCACTCCAAGGCAGGTGCTTAGGCCATTATGAAAATACAACTTTAGGAACATCTTTGTCTTCTGTTGTCTCCTTAGAGAACACATCGAATGCATGCCCCAGTGAAAGGTGCACATTCCGTCTTTCCAAAGTACCCAGAACCGCTACTCTCGGAAGAAGGGGGACTGAGAATGCCTCAGTTCCGATCTGAATTTTTTGTGAATGTACCGACTCTAGAAACAGAAGAATACCAAATCTACAAAATTCAGTGTTTTCAAACAGCGGAGTCTCAATTTTGGCCAACCCAGGAGTGACACTTGTGGCAAATTTTAAGCATTCTTTGCTAAGATGTCAGCAACAACATCTGCAGAGGAAGATTGCAGTTGAGTTTCACCATCCAAAAGCTGAAAAGGCCTACACACAGCTTGAATATAACACTGAGTGGGCTAAAGCCAATGCTGACTGCCATGTCATTCCTGTGGATCTACAGGGGGTTGTGTACACCCCTAATCTGGCCCACTGCAATGTCTACTACTAGCGTCAGCTGTTATATTTTAACCTTTGCATCCAGGAACTTGGAAAAGAAGGTCCTTCATGCATGTGTGTTTGGCATGATGGGATTGCTCCCTGAGGAGCCATTTAGGTGGCAAGCTGCATATTAAAGTGTGTGAAGTCCAAATTCATGCCACTCATCAAACCAGAGGGTACGCAAGCTGGTCTTCAGTGACAGATGCTGTGGCCAGAATAACAACTGGCGGATAACAATCTGAGGTTGATGCTCATCTCTGTGGGTTACTTTACCGAAGTTGAGCAGAGGTTCATGGTCTCTGGTCATTCTTTTCTTCCTTGTGATCGATCTTTTGCCACCATTGAGATGAGGCGGAAGGTTTCAGTCCTACATACACGTGATATTTCAAAGATGTTACCTGAAGCACCACCAGCAAACCAATTCAATGCGATGAGGATGCAGTGTGAAGACTTCAGACATCTCCCGGATTCTGCCCTCCAGCGACCAGCTGGACTACAGATCACCTCAATGAGGTGGTTAAAAGTCAAAGGTATTGCACAGAGAATACTAAATCCCATCAACATGCAACATGTTGTTCTAACAATAAAATATCCTAATTCTTGACTGTGAAAGTTGTTTATTAATTTCAGGAACCTAACATTTTTCTGTTCTAATTTCAGCTGAGGATCCTTGATTCTGTACACCAGACAGAGCCACTCTCAGTTGGAGGGATGAACATCATGGCTGATGGCCAAACCAAAACCAGGAGCAACACTTCAACCTCCCCACTTGGCAAGCCACAACCCAGAATATGAGTCCTCTGCCCATCAAAAAAGACCAAGATCTAATGACCATGCTGAACTACTTGCCAGCTGCTTCACTCTTTTCCACTGCCGAGTGAATAATTTGTTGTTAAACCAAGCTACATAATTAAAAAATATATATATTCTGTGAGTTTATGATCCTCTGAACCTGTATAGTATGTTGAATCTGGATACATTTCCAAAGATAATGTCATCTGTATTGTAGAAAATTAAATGTTCAGTGGGTGTTTTTTATGTGAATCAATTTGTGTAAAATGTTGTTCCTAGTGGAGAGAATGTTATATACAGTGTTTTCTATTATGAATTATTTTTTGTGATTGTTTAAACTTTTTAGATGAAATAAAAAAGGTAATTCCATACAGTATGTGAGTATTTGTTTGATTTTGGTTTTTTCTTCCTTACAATATAGGTCTTTCTGTCATCAGATTTACTGTTAACTCTGAGCCGGTAATTATTTATTGCTGTGACACCTCAGTACAGAAGAGCTTTTCTTGGCTTTAGCATGAGTTTAACTCAATTCACGACAGAAGGGCATACTATTCTTCCACAAATTGAAATCATCACTGGAGATATACTGTTCATCCATATTCTACATTAAAACAACAATAAAAAGTAATTTTTTAAGTAACAAAGAAATATCAATTGACATTGGACGATGAGTATAGTGAATATATTTGTCAACTATAAAACTCTTAAGGTGGTACATGATAAAATAAAATTAACTGATTATCTTAAAATGGAAAAGTTGTCACATATATGGTTCTTCGTCTGTAGGATTTATTTGTTTAAAGTAACGTTCACTGCTGACCAGAAAAATTGAAATGGGACTAGCTGTTACTTTCAACCCCTTGGAAACACCTGGCAATACAAAAGTATTTCTGTCAATTTATTTTCTAGTCATTGGAATTAGAAGTGAATTTAGGGTTTTTAATTGTCCATATCATATGTGTGTGCTTTATGATAACAGTTTAACTTGCCCTCTTTGTCTCTAAGGAAATTGTAAAACAAAAAAACAAAGGCCTACTCATGTCCTGGCTCTCCCCTAGTCCCCTTGCAGTTTTTATTGGCTTTAATGTTATCGGATACTTAATCATTGGCTACTTAAATGTGCCTTTATATCTACCATATTGGACACTTCAAAGCTCTAGGTTTAACATTCCTGAAGGAATGTCCTAGATCTCCTACCCTGTGGTGGCCTGAGGTACTATAGAGGACTCCTGCCTGAGCATTTTTTTGTTTTTTAACATGTGGCCCTTTTTTTCTGAAGTTGATTATGTAAGCGCTATGCTGTGAGAACTGGATAAATACAGATCTCTCTCCCAGTGATACACGGAGGAACCCCTTTGAAGTGGGAATCCTAACCCTGCACCCTCTACAGTTGAGAGGACGTCTCAGGTGAAGTTTTACAGACTATCAAACTATTGTTTAGGCAGCTTGACTTTTCCTTTACATTGGATGTTTTACCAACTCCCATGATCATTCAGAAAATATCAGACCAGAGCAGGTGTGCCACACTCCTCACCACATACTACTCTAATTACTGGCTCTTATCCGCTACCACACACACAAACACACACAAACACAGCTCTTCACTGCAGATTAGCCTAATTCAGCTGGCCTGGTGCTTGTTTCATTCCTTCACTTGGCCCGTCAACAGAGGAACAATTAGGGCACTTTGTTTTGTGGGCTGGATGGTTTCCAGCTCCTTAACATAGGTAGTGAAGTTAAACTAACTGTAGCACTACTAGGGCCAAGTTCCAGAGGGACTGTCTGAGTCTCTGAATGGGCCGGCAGTTAATCAAAACATTTGTCATAATAGCAGCAATAGTAGAATGGAACACATCCAATGGGTGGAGATGTTAACCATATGGGTGTGATAACACATCATGCCAAGCTCAAAAGAACTATCCAAGGACCTCAGAAGGGTTATTGATGCCTGTTAGTCAGAGAGGGGTTAAAAAGACATTTCCAAGCAATTTGAAGTCATAAAACCATCATTCCACTCTCCGATGGATCATCTACAAATGGAGAAAATTCCAGACCAATGGCAATCTACATGTCAGTTCACCAAATGCAAAACAAGAACTGACTGAAAGATGCTCATAGACGTCTCTAAGAACCCCGAGATGACATCAATGAATCTACAGGCCTCTTTTGCCACAACCAATGTCAAATTGCATGAGTCAATTGTCAGAGACTGCACAAACCTGGCTTGCACGTGAGGTATGAAAGGAAGAAACCTCTGCTCTCAAAAAAGAACTCCAAGACTCGACTGATGTTTGCCAGACAGCACCTGGCTAAAGATTTAAACTTATGGAGAAATGTGCTCTGGGTAGACAAGTCCAAATGGAGTTGTTTGGCCGCAATGCCAAACATTTTTTTTTGGCCAAAATAAAATACTGCCTTTGAACAGAAGAAACTCATACCAACTGTAAAGCATTGAGTTGGTGGCATTATGGTTTGGGCCTTGTAAATTTACCATCATTGAGTCAGCCCTGAATTCTGTATTGTACCAGAGAATTCTTAAGAAGAATGTGAGGCCATCTGTCAACAAGCTGAAGCTAAACTGACATGGATCTTACAACAGGACAATGACCCAGAACACACCAGCAAAGCTGCAGTACAAGGTTTTTGTATTGGTACAGGTATTTTTTTAATTTAACATTGCACACATTTTCCAGTCTTTTGTTGCCCCTGTCCCAGCTTTTTTGAAACATGTTGCTGGCATCAATTTCAAAGTGGCATATATTTTTCAAGAAACAATCACATTTCTCAGTTTCAACATTTGATATGTTGTCTTTATACTATTTTCTATTGAGTGTAGGGTTTAAATTATTTGCACATCATTGCATTCTGTTCTTTACATTTTATACAGCGTCCCAACATTTTTGGGAGCGGGGTTGTTTATTTTTTGTCCGAATATTGTGAGAAACAGTATAACCTAACTTGATTTGCCTGCAGTTCTCTGAACTGTCCGTAGGGTTATAAAGTGTGATAGATGACAACTCTGAGAATATTCACTCCAGGTGCGAGTAGACGAGGGGTCAAAGGGTGCCTGTTTGAACTACAGGGCAGCGATGGAAGAGATGGTACTCCTGACTGCAGGGTCATGAGTTCAACTCACAGGCGGGGATGTTGGTGTTTTTAATCTCTGCTGTACACAACTGGGTTCGGGTTGGACCACGTAGGAAAATCAAAGACAGTTTGACTTCTAAATGTAGGTGTTTAACCCAACAGTAGTTAACGGTCTCACCTGACACCTCTGTCTATTTGTCTTTTTCTCTCCTTCCTCAGGGTCAGTTCATCCAGACCGTGCAGTATCAGGGTCACTGGTATGGGTTGTCTCGCGCTGCCATAGAAAACGCAGCCAGGCAGGGCCTTGCCTGCTGTCTGCATATGGAACTAGAGGTGAGTGTGGCAGTACACTTAATCACACACGCAAACACTATACATACACACACGCTATACAGACGCACATATGTTACACACACATTCACTTATTCCAGCATCATGCCTAAGAGGCCAGCAATTTACTCAGTGTCCTTGTTTAAATTGAACGGCATTTTCATCGTGTTTTGACCTCTGTGATCTCTACTTTCCCAGTGTGTTTAGTGTCAGGCCTGTTGTTTTGCTCATCACTAAGCCTACCTAATTTACTGGACAGTTAAACCTTCTTTGCTGTAGAAAATGCAGATATTCTCATTCCAGTGTTGTGCACTTGGGATATTACTGTTAACAATTCAAACGTCAATAAAGAGCCTGAAGAAAAACATTAAAGGAGATATATACCTGTAAGAATGTACGTCCATATCCCACTAATTAAAGCCATTGTAAACTTATACAGCACATTTTTTACCACATCATGTTTGATTTTATATTATACCACTCTACATACAGAATTGTATAATGTGGCTTAGTATTTTCTGGACCTGTAGATCTTAACTTACCGTGGGTATGTCCAATTCCTTCACCTGCAAAATGTATTTGCTGAATGAATGTTGTTGAGTTTCCGTAATGCTGGCTGTCTGTGATCCCGTCCCAGGGTGTATTCAGACTGAAGAACACATACTTCGAGCCACGCTACGTCCTGCTGCTTCCCACGGACAAGGAGTGGTATGCTGGACGACTGATGGCCAGAGGCCTGTACACCCACCCCCAGATTGACACAGCCCTGGCCCGCGTGGACACCTACACCCACGTCAACAGGGAACGACCCGGCTTCTTCGACCGCGTCATCCCCTGCGGTACGTTGCTCATAACCAGTCTGAAGGAGCTCGCAATGGAAGTGATCGTACCTTATCGTTAATGTATTCTTTTCTTTGTGGATATTCGCCGAAGAGCCACACATACACGTTTGCCTGTGCTGCTGTCTGGGTTTCTGTTATTGTTCTTGCTCCTTGAACAAACTAGGTGAAGGTTTAAAAAAATAGGTTGTACTACTGTAGATTAAAAAAAAATCCACAACCAAAGCACACTGTGGAAACAGACTGACTCACTATGAAGAAGACTAAACTGACATACTGAAGTCTTCAGTGTTATGAGATTGTCGTTAAAAACTCCTTTAGTAACCAGATGGGGAAATGTGTTCCAGTGAAGGCACTTCGACATGCCAAGATGTATCTAATGACCCCAAGTACAATGTGTCACATTTACAGGACAAATTATCTTTCTTTGAAGCAACTCAATTAAATAACAGTTATCATTCTGGTCTACTACCTTATAAAAACATTTATTATCATTTTTGTGATTTTACTATCCCAGTGTGATTGTGTGGACAGTACAGGTCTGTCAAGAAAGATAAGCAGAGTTGCACTAATGTATGACATATTTTTAATACTGTTTGCGTGCATTCAATTATATGGTAAGAAGTTAAGTGAAGACACATTGTCAGTTCAGAATTGACCACAACCCTTATGTATGTGTTTGTGTGTGTGTGCTCAGACGACCTAGTGGAGGCTTACAAAATACTGAGGCATGTTTTGATGGAGTATCTCGGAGAGGAGGAGTTGGATGGAATGGACCGGAGCGATACAGCCACTCCAGACAACATCTCCACAGGTCCGTGTGTGTCTGTGTCCGTGTGTGTGTGTGCTGCAATTCTAAGTGTGGTCACTACAGTAAAGTATTCGTGATGAAGTGTGTGTTAAGGTGTCGGTGTCTGTGACAGGGTTGTCGAGGAACTACTTGGTGGATGAGGCGCTTCACGGTCCTGTCCCCAGGCTGGAGACAGGCTTTATATCTCCCTCCGCCACAGAGACAGACCCCCCGGACCCCAGCCACTTCCAGCCCGAGCTCAGCCCACAGAAGACCTCTGTTGTGAGTCCCTTAACTACACATCCAGACACACACACACAGGCGATGACACATTATAGTGCCTGGCAGAAGGACGAGAGGTCTGATGGATGCTGTCAACCTCACTGTCCTCATAAGGGCTGCAGACCTCAAGGACAATAGTGGTTCAAGCCAAACCAGTGATGACCGTCAGCTAGCATCTAGAATAACCTTCTAGAATAACCTTCTAGAATAACCTTCGCAGGAGTGTTGACATCCTTGCGCCAGATAACCCTTTTCATCCCAATTGGCGCCTGTCGACCGTGTTTCTCCCTCTCTCTGGGCCGTAGGAGCTGGCCTCCATCCGCAGACGGCAGCAGCGGGTCAGGGAGGCTCTGATGGGGAGGAGTCCTGGAGCGTACACCCAGCTGTTCAAGAGGTACCCCGGGGCATCCTTCCACCTCACATCACCAACCTCCTCCTCTCCTGTTGTGTTAACTGCCCGGTGACAGCGTATGTGTAGTACACCAGTATTGGGTTATGTGCCTCCAGCAGAGGGAGCTAGCGAGGTCATAGTGAAAAGTGTGTGTGTGTGTGCTTGTGTATGTTTGTGTGGCGTTAATTTGCAACCTGGATTCTTGAAGGACTCATCCAATAAGTCAATTTCCAGCTCTGTTTACCAAATACCAGTTTGGTAGATTTAGCCAGTCAGCCATCTACTCTCATGTTCCGACTCAGAGCTAATCTCTCTCTGGTGGACGTGCTCTCCAATGGACTGGACCTGAAATCCTATGGATTGGTAATCAGCTCTGTTGGTGTCTTGGTGTGTGTGGTGTCTTTCTGTGTGTGTTTGTGTGTGTGTGCCTGTTTGTGTGTAGTGTGTTTTTGCTGGAGTGAAGTTACCCCTTGACTCAAACACCTGTTGACAGAAGACATAATACATGTCAAGTTCCGCATAATTAATCATCATGTTTTTATGTTTTCCTGAGACATTATCCTGGTAGTCACCTAATGTGCAGCACAAACTCTGAGTGTGGGTATATATTTATTTATTTACCACATTTTTCCTTCCTCCCAATCATCCTCCCATGATGTCCAGTTCATGCTTATAGCCTTGCCTGATGGCAACAAGTCCCCGGCAGGTTTGTAGAGTTGATAATCGAATCGCATCCTGTGATGCATATCTCGCCACACGTTCTGCTTTTCATCTCACTGCTGAATCAGGAAGTATTGCTGACACACATGCGCTGGGGGAAGAGAGGAGAGAGCCTGGCCAATAACCACAATAAAGCTTGCTGGTGCTCGACCTACCACAAGGAGTTACTTGAGCGTGGTGAGCCCATTAGGTGGTGATCCAATTTATACCACCCTCTGTGGAACCTCTGGGCACTGTTGTTGGTGCGCTCTAGGATTTGAACTTGCCGGTCAAAAGTTTGGACACACTTTTGACTGGTACTGTATATTATTTACGTCATATTCATCCACACCCAGACATTCTGCTTTTTTCCTCACTGCTTTTCCGACCAGGAAGTCAAATAGGACAATGCGCGCAATGCCATATTCACTCCGGTTCACTCACCTGACGATCTCAACTAACTTTGTAGCCGCCCAAGCCACCTGAAGAAGTCGTTAGAGTGCGATGAGATTGTAAAATCCCTGCTTACAATGCCTCCCTGCTTCCAGGGCGAAGTTGGAAAATATGGCTCTTCCTAGTCAATTGTCAACTAATGTTGACAGTTTATGTGTGCTTTAACCACCCACAAATGTGTGTGTATGTGTATGTGTGTGTCTGTCTGTCTCTTAGGTGTCCTCAAACAGCTCCGTCATCATTAGCCTCTCAAATCCAGCAGGACCCTGCCTTCTTATCCCCCATGATGCCTAGAGCCAGCCACGCCCCAAAACACAACCACTCAGAAAATAGCAGGTCTGTATCAAACCCATACGCACCATCAAAACGCAGTGTTTTATCTCATTACTTTTATTGCTCAAGAGTAGTGCGTACACCACTTTTAGTATTCATTGGCTGTGATTAAGTGTTTAAGAGCATATGCTTTTCTAAATTAGAGCTCTCAGTTAACCACTCAACACTGTCTGGGGACAGGTCTTCATAACTTTCCCTGCTTACGCCTTCCTTTTCTTGTCCATTCAAAAAAACTATCAGAGATTACAATTTTCCCAGGTGAAATAAGGATTTGTCTGTACATATGTGTGAGAGCTTAAAGTAATGTATTCAAAACCAATAGGGAGTGTGGATTTAAGTGAGGAGCAAGTCCATCACCTGAGAAAATAGGTTTTTATTACCTCTTCTTTAGTGACATATGAAGTAGTTAGTTAAACTTCTGATTTTGTGAAATTTCTATCCCATTTCAGCAACTCTATTTTACTGAATTACTCATTTAACTACTGATTTAATAGACCCTTCTAAAATCAACCTTGTTAGCTTGAGATTTATTTAAAATTCTCCTGTGGGAGGAAGCCTGGGAGAGTTTTATAATGTTCTTGGCCTGAAGTTATTCAGAGCATCCAAGCCTTAAAAAACAAATATATTTGAATAAATTATATCTGAACCATCCCAATACAATTTTCTTGCAATGACATACCCAATGACACACTTAAAGTGTGACCATTAAAACTGTATATATTTATCTGCACAAATGTACCTCAATAGCAATGTATAATGTCTGCATGCTCATTACAATATGGCTTCAACCCAGAATGCTTGATAACATTTCGGTGGGATAGGTTGTGACCTGTCTCTTCTTATATCAAACATATTTGATGGAATGTATCCTATTGCTGATGGCATTTTCTGTCCTTAAGTGCTTGGGTTCACAATAGAATGTTCTCCTAACAGTCCTATATGGAGGTGGGGTTGAATCAAAATGATATCTGACACCGCACTGGGATGAGTCCAATCTGCCCATATGACATTAACACTGTATGTCAGATGTATTCCAATTTGTCTTCTTTAACACTGTGTTCTTCCAGTTCTTTTTTCTATTAATTCCTTTCCTCTAAGTGTCTGTTTCACTCTTTCCTTTGTTTTTTAGTTTACAGACATAACTCTGTTCCCTTCTATTCTCTCTCCCCTCTTCCTCCTCTCTCTGCTGGGTTGTACTCATTAGTTGTATTCCGCTGCAAAATGTTCAGCCATAAACGGAATCCCTTAACTTTAAGAAACCTTAAGAAAACAAACAGGAGCAAATGGAACCAAACATGCAGGGACCTATTGAATATGTCCAGTAGAAACAAACTAGTAAACGGTTTTCTGTAACTTTTTGAAATTGCATCTGACTAAATGATTCTCTCCTGGGATCAGCTGTGATGACTCCCGGGCCAGTTCTGGTCTCTCCATCCCCAGCTCAGCAGGGGCCTTCCCGGAGACCGCAGGGCCAGCTGGGCGTTCGGATGTGGAGCTCCTGAATCTTTCTGCTCTGGGAAGCAACTTGGACGAACTTAAAGGTGACTGTCCCGACGACTGGCTCTGTGTCTCTCTCTGTCTATGCTTTTCTTTATGTCTCCATCTGTTTCTCCCTCTCTACCTCATTTTTGCTCAGTCTCTCTCTGTCTCTCTCTCTCCCCCTGTCTCTCTCATAGTTGTATGTTTTATCTGATACTCAGTTTAATTACTCCACAGAACTGGGTTTGCTAGTCATACATTTTCTCAAATGTTCTCCTTCCCTCCCTTTTTATCTGTCTCTCTTACCCTCTCTCGCACACACACCTAATCCCCAGAACATGTATTGAATGAGGTAAAAGTGTGCGTGTGTGTGCGTGTCTGTGTGTGTATGTGTCTTTCGTGTGTAAACATTTTCACGAAAGACACCTTCCTTTCTTTCTTTCTTTCTTTCTTTCTTTCCATCCTTCTGTACTTTTTTTTCTCTCATCTCTCCCCCTCTTGTGTGTGTCTCTCTTAATTTAAATTTCAAAAGGCGTTTATTTGCGTGGAAAGTGTTACCACATACAGCACATTGCCAAAGCAAACAGAATAATACTTATAAACAGGACAATACAGTAAGAAATGAATGAAGGCAATAATGTAATAGTAAGAAACAGTTTGTAATGGGATGGTCCTGATTGGTTACTCCCACCAGTTGTGACAGAGGTTTTCTGGTTAATATGAAGCAAAGATACTTCATTTTGTCCTTTTCAATCTTTCTTTCATAATTGTTAGTTTGAATTTTGGTAAAATAACATCAGTTGCCGTAGTGCTCAGAGTGTAAAAGAGAATTCAGCTCTTTCTCTCTGTTTAGGTCTGCATGTGCACTACATGTCCTCTCTGGTTAGTCAGATGTGGCTGTGAAAACTGGCCTCTATGGTCCGACTGAGTCTGTACCAAGAAAGTGTTTTCCTTTGGTTTTTCTTTGTTAGTTAAAATGGTCAGAAACCATGTACTTCCTTGTTTTTTTAAGCCAAAAGACACTAAAATGTACTTTTTGGTGATGTGTTTTTTGTGATGTCCGTCCGATAGATGACATCTTTTGCTTTTAGTTTAGTTTTGATTATTGTGTTAGTCCACATTGTCTGAGTGCTGTCCTTTTTTGTTTTTCTTTGATTGGTTTTAATTGGTGTTAGTTGGTTCCAAGTTAGATTGTTTAAGGCAGATCAGATCTATACCATAGATATTGGTATATCTATTTTGATAGCTAATTTAATGACATAGTAAGCCCAGAATACTCACAGGTTGTGTTACTCTTCCAGATCAAGTGGATTCGGGCCACACTCCTGACAGGCCTCGCCAAGGCTCTGAGCGCCTCTCTCCGGCTGCCTCAGTACGACCAGGCTCCAACGCCAAACCCATCTTACCCCCCATCCCGTCCGGACGCAAGACCCCCGGACCCAGTCCTAGACCGTGAGAACGAAGAGAGAGGAGGAGTGAAGAGGAGGTATTGATGAGGACGGGGCATTAAAATGTGGAAATACACACAAATGGAACCATGATGGCCTCATTTACCACGTTTCCTACATTCACAGAAGTCGGGCAGGGCCACTTTATTATTATTATTATTATATGAACATGTTTTTATTGGCTAAGAGGGTGAGGAGAGGTAGGAGGAGAGGGTGTGCTGGGATATCAACGGGCCTGATACCAACCCACACCCACTCCAACTGGTCCATGTGTTCTGGAGGCAGCTGTATAGATGGCCAGACCATCACAGAACATTGGCAATAACCATAGTCACGGGATGGTATAAGCTACGGACAATACACTGAAATCCGCTCATTTGCTTCTTGCAACCCGAATTGTACCTGAGACACATTACATGTAGTTAATGGCTTGTGGCTCTACTTGCCCCAGTCTTGGATCATGCTCTTGACTACATGAGGTATTGTTCTTGCCACAACCTGTCCTGCGGTGTTCATGAGTGAAGATGATGACAGTGTAATTAGAGTGGTGTTTACTTACTCTGCTGCGGACGGGCAAGTAATAAAATCATAAAACCACAAAATTCCCACCTCAAATTTTCAGCAGGCTTGAGAAAGGTTCGATTGGCAGTACGCCCACACCGTTCTGTTTTTGCTTTACGCCCACTCCATTCTGTTGTTGGTTTACACCCACTCCATTCTGTTGTTGGTTTACACCCACTCCATTCTGTTGTTGGTTTACACCCACTCCATTCTGTTGTTGGTTTACACCCACTCCATTCTGTTGTTGATTTACACCCACTCCATTCTGTTGTTGGTTTACACCCACTCCATTCTGTTGTTGGTTTACACCCACTCCATTCTGTTTTTGGTTTACACCCACTCCATTCTGTTGTTGATTTACGCCCACTCCATTTTGTTTTTGGTTTATCCCCACTCCATTCTGTTGTTGGTTTACGCCCACTCCATTCTGTTGTTGGTTTACACCCACTATCTATTGTATGTGCTTACTTGTTTTTTAAATTCCTTTTGGTGTCATAATATTTGTGAGGGTGTATATGAACTGTTTTCAATTAAATGTAATTGCAAACCATGCTGTCAGCTCCGCTTTAAGGTTGCCAGCGTAGTAGAAATTATTAATTCATGTCAAACCTTAAAATTGTATTTTTATGTTGCTAACCTTAATCTAACTCTGATCCTTAACCAAATCCCCAATACCTTACCCTAATTCTGACCCTAAGTCTAATTGCAAGTTTTACCCTAAAACTTGATCTAAATGAATAGCCTATTCAAAATAAGGACAGGAAATTTGTTCACATTGTCCTGGTTTAACCATGATCTGGGGACATGGTCTGTCCTGGTTTAACCATGGTCTGGGGACATGGTCTGTCCTGGTTCAGCCATGGTCTGTCCTGTTTTAACCATGGTCTGGGGACATGGTCTTTCCTGGTTTAACCATGGTCCGGGGACTAGTTTTCACTCTGCTGCTCCCTGTGTTTGAATTACATTTCTGCTATAATGTGTGTGTGTGCATTTGTTTAAGTGCATGTGCACATGGGCACAGCTTATACACACATGCACGCACGAACGCCCGCACACACACACACACCTGGCCATCCATCACTGTCTTCCCATCGTAACCAGCAGATGTTGCAACCATGATCTAATAATTCAGAGGCAGTTTCTGACAAGACAGCGCCTCAACCACAATCCCTCAGGCTCCCCAGGCCTATAACCTGCTTACAGAGACCCTCTTCACACCCGGCTCTCCCTAAACCAACACATGACCTTCCCCTTGTGGAGCGCACAGCACCCACACAACACCTTACAGATAGATGGCTTTATTTTCACTTTGTCAGTACTGACGCTCCAGCTGGCACTGATGTCTAATAGTGTGTTGTGTCCTGTAGCTGTCTGAAACCGTTCCCTCTCCTCTACAACAGTCTGTGTGTCTGTCAGCGCGTGTGCCTGTCTGTGTCTGTACCAATGTTTGTCTTTCTGCCTGTCTGTCAATCTGTCTTTCATGGTAATCCATTTGACTCCTGTCTGTCTCACTTTACAGGACCTAGTCTGGGAGAATTCCTCTGTAGGTCCATATATTCCCCAGACAGTAAGACACAGACACTCTCAATCATGGCTAGATACTTCACCCAGGCTCGGGACAGAAACATTTCACTGTCTTTCATCGAGACATAACTCCACAAGACAGTAGAACTATTCAAGAGAGACGAAGGGAGATTGTATTGTGTTTGAAGAAGGACATTCATACATCGTTTATACTCTATTCCATTAATACGGCACAAAGCCGTTGGAAGAAATATTCAGAGATCATCCCTTCTACAGTGGAATTTAAGTTACTACATCAGGAACCATCTTGTACATTTGGACCTGCAGTAGCCAGCTAGAACATCTGAACCAAGGAGTATGAAGTCCTCATAACTGATTACCTCTGTTTTGTGCAGAGGGACGTGTTGCATGTCAGACCTTAATTAGGCTTAATCTGTGTCCACAAACTTGGCCCGATGTCTCCCATTTCTCATCAGGTATCGTCACGGTAACACCTCTGTGATTTAAAAAGACGTTAATGTTGGCTGTGTTGCTGTGTTGTGTGTTAGTGCAGTGGTGTGTTGGCAAACACACCGACCATCGATCACAAGCAGATTTAGAAGCTGGTGCAAACGACCGTGTTCATCACCAAGGCCTAACACTCTGCCCTCCAGGACCTCTACGTACGTTGGTGTCACAGAAAGGCCCTAAATGTAGTCAAAGGCTTCTGCCACCCGAATCAGACAATTTTCTCTGCTAAAGTCCCAAGTCTGTAAACAACAGCACCCCGCACAGCTTCTTCCCCAAAGGCATAAGGGAGTTAAAGAACACAGACAAAATATTATCAAATGGTTCCTCGGCTATCAATTTACTTTTGAGCACAGGCAAACACACTCATGCATACTTGCAATCCAACATAAATACACATTCATGCTAAAGCAGCGCACACAGACCACAGACATACACACTCATCATATACAGTACAGCTGATGTTAACTACCTGTCTGCTACTTTCACTAACACTATGTATAGTAACCTACAGCAACATTCTCTATCTTCAGTGGCGAAGTTAGGATTATTTGTATCGTGTGTTTATTCTTGGTTGTCCTTTGTTATTTATACGAATGTGCATATTCTTTATGTTACTGTATGTTTAAATGTTTTTTCATTGTTGGAAAAGAGACTTGTAATGTAAGCATTTCACTGTTAATCTGTACTTGTTAACAAAGCATGTTACAAATAACATTTGATACTGTATGAAAACTTACAATACGATACATGACAGTATACATACTACTAGAATATGTAGCCTATTAGGCCTACAAATATTATTTTAATTATATATACTGTATGTAACATATACCATACTAGAGTTCCATCCTTCATAACAACGTCAGTGTCCTCAATGTGCCATTTTTTAATTACTAGCTTGAGTTACTTGAGAGTCCCTTGTGTTCATTTATGTAAGCCTTAACCCTTCCACAACCACGCAAAGACCAATGGTAATGTGGTCAGTTGCTCCACACTGAGCCAGGGGAGACTGGAATGCATGTCAGTAACATTTGTCTTCCATGTGAGTTGAAGTGCTATATGTGCTGCTCAGATCTGGACCGTGTTTAATTAACCCAGGAGTGGTGGAGTGCTTGTGTTGCTCCTCGGCTGTAAACCTTGTTAAAGGAAGTTACTCCTCAAGTAGAAGACATCTAAGTGGATGCAGGAGACATGCTCCCTACCACTCCTTGGCCCTAACCCATCTATGGTTTAGAGATACAGGTCCTGGATAGGCTGGTAAAGTGGAGCTTCCACCATGTTGCTTCTACCTTCGTAGATCTGCAACCACTGGAGTGGTGTGCCCAAGAGGAAAGGGAGATGGAAAGTGTGTTTGTACCAGCTGGTTATGTTGAACTGTTCTTGACCTGGAAGTCCTGTCATCTGTGGCCAGGTTGACTTGAATAATCTGAATTACTTCACTTTGACCCCTTTAAGTCACTCAGCTTACAGCCAGGTGGGCAAATGACACTTACAACGGCAGGCATCAATTGGTTCTGTATTTGTGCAGCCTTTTTACAGCGACTGGAAGAGATTTGTAACAGATTCTAGGTCAGATGTTTCACCTAGTTTATTCTAGTGTGGGGAATGGGAAGGTCCCAATAAATTAGAGTATCTTAAAGTCCTAGTGAAAATAAGAAGTAGAAAGAAGGATGGTTTAATAGGATAGGAGCACAGATGGTTACTGGGAAGTAATATGTACAACAGTGTTTTATGATGTCGGCTGTAACCTCTCTTGGTTTCTCTCAAACAGACATTCACACCCGAACGCAGCGGTATTCCCCCTGTGAAATAGACAAGGCGCCGCTTATGATCAATGTGCAAAGCTTCGCTTAATTTATTTTCTGTTCACCGTCTTCAGGGACATTCCCGTTTTCTCACACTCTTAAGGCCAAAGGGCAGCTGGCTGATATCGTCAACAGGTTCTAGATCAGTTACAGAGATGCGGGGCTTTGGGTCAGGATACTGTATGGAAGTGTTATGCACCAACCCAAAGGTGTATTTGTACTGCCTAGATTACCTTGAGATATAGGCCAGCTAATGCTAGTAGATCTGTTTAATCTTATCCCAACTTCCTGGAGTTGTCCTCATGCATGGGAGTAATACCAAAGCTGTACAGTGGGAATTCTCATCCCTGGTGTAGCTCCAAATCTTTAGTGTAAATCAAAAAGGTTACTAACACAACTGCAAACACAGACACAGTGAACATTCCTTGACCTCAGAAGCACACCATAGGCCAGTGTACCAGACTCCAGTGAGCTAATGTGGCAGAGGTCCAGTAGGACAGTGTACCAGACTCCAGTGAGCTAACGTGGCAGAGGTCCAGTAGGACAGTGTACCAGACTCCAGTGAGTTAACGTGGCAGAGGTCCAGTAGGACAGTGTACCAGACTCCAGTGAGCTAACGTGGCAGAGGTCCAGTAGGACAGTGTACCAGTTATCTAATGTGGGAGAGGTCCAATAGGACAGTGTACCAGTTATCTAACGTGGGAGAGGTCCAATAGGACAGTGTACCAGTTATCTAATGTGGGAGAGGTCCAATAGGACAGTGTACCAGTTATCTAATGTGGGAGAGGTCCAATAGGACAGTGTACCAGTTATCTAATGTGGGAGAGGTCCAATAGGACAGTGTACCAGTTATCTAATGTGGGAGAGGTCCAACAGGACAGTGTACCAGTTATCTAATGTGGGAGAGGTCCAACAGGACAGTGTACCAGTTATCTAATGTGGGAGAGGTCCAACAGGACAGTGTACCAGTTATCTAATGTGGGAGAGGTCCAACAGGACAATGTACCAGTTATCTAATGTGGGAGAGGTCCAACAGGACAGTTGTACCAGTTATCTAATGTGGGAGAGGTCCAATAGGACAGTGTACCAGTTATTTAATGTGGGAGAGGTCCAATAGGACAGTGTGCCAGTTATCTAATGTGGGAGAGGTCCAACAGGACAGTGTACCAGTTATCTAATGTGGGAGAGGTCCAATAGGACAGTGTACCAGTTATCTAATGTGGGAGAGGTCCAATAGGACAGTGTACCAGTTATCTAATGTGGGAGAGGTCCAAAAGGCAGTCAAAACTTATGGAAGATCCAAAATACACTTCTGGTATACTTAACTACTGTATAGTGAAGAAGAATACTGAATTAGTGTAAGATTATTACTCATGAACGATTATCTAGAATATTTACCATAAGGCTGATATAAAGTATCTATATACACAAAAATTAGGCACGACAAATCGTGGAGTTCCTGAACAGAACTCTTAGCTGTGTTGTATTGGCATTACACCTCAAACCCCCGAGATGCCTTATTGCTGTTATAAACTGGTTACCAACGCAATTAGAGTAGTGAAAAGTGATGTGATGTCATACCCACTGTATATGGTCTCATATACTGTGATAATCAACATTCAGGATTCAAACCAGCTCGTTTTATCATGATTTATATTTAACCAATGCATATTTGTTTCTCAAAAGAGGACATTGCAGTTGAGCAAGATGCAAGGATTCTGTGATGGTGTTTGTGACTGTCAAGTTATTTTACATGTTCATTGAATGAAAACAGTTTTCTATTCCAGTAAGAGGAACGCTTGCAGGGTAACTGCTTTACCTTTTAATCACCACCAATATATCAACTTTGATAGACATTTGGGTCAAAACATTGTACTATGTACTGTTCCAACTATTCCAACTATACCCCCCATCGTTTTGAGACATCAGTTTCACATTTTTTTCAGAAAGGTCAGTCAAGGACAGAAGGATGTTTGCGTAGTTAATCATATCACTATTGTCAGTTTCTATGTTTAAACACAACCGACGAAGGACTAATTTGTAGTCTAATAGATGATCTCTTGAATTTCAGCCAAATAATGGATGAGAGGAACATTGTCTGGCTTGAGCCTCGGTCGTGAAATGCCTAGAACAAGTCTAACTCTTCTACTATTTTTTTTTTTGATACTTGAACCTTGGGCATGTTAGGACTAGTTGTGATTAATGTGTATATGTATATATGCCTATTTTACATCCCGATTATATCCAAAGGAATTTCCTCTTGAGGGCCTGGCTTGAGTTTAGAGCTTTTGGTTTTATTTGCTTGGGTGACGCCCTAATCTTAATGAATGCAGTGAATCAAGGAGAAGTTAAAGCCCCTCTTTGTTGTAAGATTTGTGGCCACAAAAAGGAGAGACTGACTTAATTCTCCCGTTCTAACAATAGCGGTTTATTTTTCCTTAAATCTGTCTGTCTGTAGATGTAAGATGTAAGTTGTCTGTAGATGCAGGTTTTCTTTGGATGCAGAATTTTACCAGGTCAAGGTGTCAGCTCTCGTTCTCACACATAGAATCTCACTGACACACACACACACACACACACACACAAATATACTCTCACTGACACGCAGACACTCTCACTGACACAAGCACACTCTCACTGACACACACACATACACACTCACTGACACCCACACACTCTCTCACTGACACACACACACACACACTCACTGACACACACACACTCTCTCACTGACACACTCACACAGACTCAGTTGCATTAACACTGCGGTATGGTGTGGCTCACCACACAGTCACCATGACAACCAGGCTCAGGACCCTCCTTTCCCTCCCTGCCGGAGTGAAGGGAGATGGAAACGAGAGAGAGAAAGGTCTAGTGTTTGGCTTCTCGCTGTGTTGCCCTAGCCACAGATTCATTCCCTGTCAACTCACTGAAACAAAGTTTCTTCTTTAATTACGCCGTTTCTATCACTCCCTTTTTTTGGACCCTCACACTCATTCTCTGGCTTGTGTCTTGACATATTGTATCTCCTTCCTTCCTTCTACTGCCCTCTATGGTTATGCACTCAGCCTCTCTGTCTGCTCTTTTGGTTTCTCCTTCTGCCTTGCCCCCTCCATCTCTCTTTCTCTCTCTTCTTCCCTCCATCATTCCCTCCATCTGCAGTGTGTGGGTGCTTTGTCTAGTGTCATTAACACTACTGCTTAATGACTCTAATGGCATGTAATTGCACTAATAAATATACTGTGTATCGTACTGCTGGGCTTGTTGCTATGATATACGCACAGGGATGTTAACTTTGAAAGGTTTTGTTTTCTAAAGTAGAAATCAAAGCAGCTTCTCTTCTGCAAAGAATATTGCTTTGTCCTTGTGTCCCTACAGCTTATGTCAAGGTTTCCGTTCAGCTATTTTATCTCTGCATAAATCTGTGGCATGTACAGGTGTCTTAGACCTCTGGTAATAGCAGGTGGTACATAATACTGTAGTGCATATACAGGTGCTGGTCATAAAATTAGAATATCATCAAAAAGTTGATTTATTTCAGTAATTCCATTCAAAAAGGGAAACTTGTATAATGTATACATTCATTTCACACAAACTGATATATTTCAAGTGTTTATTTCTTTTAATTTTGATGATTATAACTGACAACCAATGAAAACCCCAAATTCAGTATCTCAGAAAATTAGAATATTGTGAAAAGGTTCAGTATTGAAGACACCTGGTGCCACACTCTAATCAGCTAATTAACCCAAAACACCTGCAAAGGCCTTTAAATGGTCTCTCAGTCTAGTTCTGTAGGCAACACAATCATGGGGAAGACTGCTGACTTGACAGTTGTCCAAAAGACGACCATTGACATCTTGCACAAGGAGGGCAAGACACAAAAGGTCATAGCTAAAGAGGCTGGCTGTTCACAGAGCTCTGCGTCCAAGCACATTAATACAGAGGCGAAGGGAAGCAAAAGATGTGGTAGAAAAAACTGTACAAGCAATAGGGATAACCGCACCCTGGAGAGGATTGTGAAACAAAACCCATTCAAAAATGTGGGGGAGATTCACAAAGAGTGGACTGCAGCTGGAGTCAGTGCTTTAAGAACCACCACGCACAGACGTATGCAAGACATAGGTTTCAGCTGTCGCATTCTTTGTGTCAAGCCACTCTTGAACAAGACACAGCGTCAGAAGCGTCTCATCTGGGCTAAAGACAAAAAGGACTAGACTGCTGCTGACTTATGTCCTCTGATGAAAGTAAATTTTGCATTTCCTTTGGAAATCAAGGTCCCAGAGTCTGGAGGAAGAGAGGAGAGGCACAGAATCCACGTTGCGTGAAGTCCAGTGTAAAATTTCCACAGTCAGTGATGGTTTGGGGTGCCATGTCATCTGCTGGTGTTGGTCCACTGTGTTTTCTGAGGTCCAAGGTCAACGCAGTTGTCTACCAGGAAGTTTTAGAGCACTTCATGCTTCCTGCTGCTGACCAACTTTATGGAGATGCAGATTTCATTTTCCAACAGGACTTGGCACCTGCACACAGTGCCAAAGCTA